>JAUBNQ010000007.1:12907288-12933489 GCA_032353495.1 Ctenopoma kingsleyae | reverse complement strand
CAGATTCCTTCTCACTGACAGATTCCTTCTCAGTTTCTTCTTCAGATTTTGACTTACTTTCCTCGTCAGAATCCCCTGGCTCTTCATCAGGCTCTTCCTCTGAGTCCACAGTGCTTTCGTTGGCGTCATCCCGGTCTAAATCTACTTTAAGATAATCTCTGTCAATACTGCTTTTCTCTGAGGATTCTTCATCAGAGTCTTTCTTCTTACTGCTTCCACTTGTACCTGCTTCTGGCTCACTTTCTGTCACACTAATAGACACTTTAGATTTCCTTTCATCCTCACTGGCTACTTGCGAGGCCTCCTCGTCTCTCTCGCTGCCAGTTGCTGAACCAAAACTCACAGTACTGTGTGACTTCCTCCGGACCTGCAACTTGTTAGCCAAGTTAATTTTCTTCAAAACTTTGCCAAGTCGGCTGCGGGTATCAGACTTGCTTTCTATTGGTCCCATAAGAGCTGGTCCGTCAGTCAGACTCTCCTGGCTGTCAATACGGCGGGCTGACATCAGTTTGGCATAATCCTTGTCCTTCTTTCTGGTGCCAAACATCTTGAACATCTTGGCTTTCTTCCATGGAGATAGGCCAGAGGGACCAGCATCAGATGGTTGTTCTCCTCCCTTGCTGGCTGCCAGGAGTTTGCTGAGTTTCATGACAGACTTCAGTTTCTTGGCAGCCTTAGAAGGCTCACCCTCTGGTTCTGGCTCAGCTTGTTCAATCTCTTCCTCTGGTGGCAAGTCCCTAAATGCAACCCTTCTGGGTGGACCTCTACCCCGCATTCCACCGCGGCCCCTGCCTCGGCCCCGACCCTAAGACAGTCATATTTAATTTAACAATTTTTTGTGAAGATAAAGCCACATTGATGGAATGTCACAGGGATGATACTGCTTTTTCAATAGTACATTGTACACACAACATATTAAAGCAATAGTTAACATTCTTAACATTATCACTATAAGGAAAGGTAGTACCTCAGGGGCATGTGGACTGTAGTAATACCCATCATCCTCCATGATCACCTCTCCATATTCATCATACATGGGAGATATCAGCCTCCTTCGACTGCCATACTGAGGAAGGTCATACCTATCAAAGGTTCACACAAAATATAGAAAATAATAATTAGAATAAAATTAGTACAATTACAGCAACAAGTTAGTAATTATTAGTTTAAAAAAACATATTCATCTACATGCTGTAAGACCCTGCAAAAAAAACACTGCACCTGTTATCTTTAAACATAATAAGACAAAGTTATTTTCTCAGAAACTTACACCAGAGTTCAGTTAGAAAAGTTGTCTGCAGTATTGATTTTTGTGTGTACAGTGCAGTGTGACTTGTCCAATAGGCATGTGCATAAATGTCATTGCAGGCCACAACAGAACTTAGGGACATTTTTCATTTGTGATCCTTTTTCTTATTATTTATGAAAAAATAAATCTCCTACGCTTTCCTGTATTAAATAAAGATGCTCCCATTCAGTGCTGCTATTGGTCTTCTTTTTTTCAAACATCTGCCAAAAAAAGTTAAAAATAATTACAAGAACACAAACATTATGCTAAAGATTCCTGTAAGCTTATTTTCATTTATTCTAGAGCACGTCTGGCCACGAGTGCCATAATGCAGTTTAATTTTCATCAGTTGTTATTGTTATTAGTTATTGACAGTGAAAGTGTGAATTATTTTTCATACTCTATAATTCTAAATTAGAGAAATGCCTAAAGGAAAGAGGTCGATGGCAATTTGTGTCACTGCCACTTTCTGAACATGCGAGGGTTTGCTCTGAAGACCACACGGTCTGGTGATTGCTGAATTAAAAGCTTAACCGTCTTTAAAGTGTGCCCCAACAGATCAAAGGAATCCGATCATAGTGATGGTACAGTCATTGGCAGTTGCAGCTTTTACAATGAACTTTGTGGCATATCATTAATATATAATAAATATGACACCATTGTGAACTAGACACTGCAATTAGAGTTAGTAGAGATTAAATGGAACGTAGATTAATGTTACTTAACGGCAGCGTGGCCAGTTTTTAATTTGTTTGCAACCTAAGCATGTAAGGTGTAAAAACTTCTCACTATTTTGTAAAATTTGCAGCCTAACTCCCAAGAGTGGTGCACATTTACCTGCCGCAGAGCAGGAGTGTTTAATGAATAACAATTTCTCAGCAGCTGTTACATCTTTAAGTTCCATGTTTTTACTCTTTAGACCATATGGACATTGTAACAGGCTAGCCATAACATCCTCCATTCATTAAACCATGGGAAAACACTTGCAGACTCTCTGGTATTCAACTACATCAATGATCTCATTTGATGAAAGTGGAGAGGATAAGTACTGAGATGCTATGTAATGCTGAGGCAGTATTAGTTATGTTCATCATTATATTGTGAACGTCTTTGTTATGGTTTGTTATACCCAAAGGGCTTCAGTATTGGGACCTGGAAAGCAAAACCTAACAATATAACTTTTTTTGAAATAGTGGAGATCATTTTCATGGATTACAGTAAGACTGATGAGCAATGAGATGCTCAGTGGGCTGCATGCTCACCCTTGGTCATAGTTATAGTAGTCCTGCGCATAGTAGTCTTGGCCTGGGTCGATACCCGACTCCATGGAGAGTTCCTGCATTTCAGAGAAGAGTAAAGGAAAACAAAAACTATTCAGCACAACTTGGAGAAAGACAGCAGAAGAAGAGCAGCAGCAGCATACAGCAGAATGACTACAATCCCTGTGAATTAAGAAAAGCTGGAGTGTTTCTACCTCAGGTCTCAGAAGAGATGGCCTCAGCAGTTGCTGTTGCTGCCAAAGATTAGTTCAGAAGAAGGATAAGGTAATGAAAGGGAGGCATAGACAGGAGACACAAACACAAGGAAGAACTCACTCTACACATTTCAGAATTAACACCATGCAGGCGGCTCTTTTGTTTAATGCAAGTCTAAGTTATATATAGGAAGCAAGGTGAAACAACAGTTGAAATATTAATGGGAACAAAGCAAGGAGAAAGAGGGAAGGGGTTAACTAAGCACAGGAGTAAAAAAAAAAAAGCAACAACAACAAGAATAAATAACTAAACATCCTGCCTAGGTTGGATCCTGACAGTTCACAGATTATTTAAAGGTGACAAAAGAAGAGTTTTAACTCAGAGTATCTCTGGGTTTCCCTGATTATTATATTTTTCAGTAGAGGAGAAAAGGTCCTCCTTGTGCTTATCTGCTCTTTGACAGGAACACTGGAGAACACAACAGACTTTCAAATCAAACCTAAACTGTAATGTATGTCTCAGAAGCCCTATCAATCTCGATCTCAATCTCATTCAGTGTTTTCCATCAAGTAAGTTGTAGATAGGAATAATAACATATAAGCTGTCTCAAGTTGTCTTGAGAGTGACAAAATGTCTTGGTAAAAGAAGAAGATAAAAACACATCACAATAAGAATGCTTACCTGTCTGCCGTAGCCTCGCCTGCTGTGTGCCACAGAAAGGACAAGGTAAGACAAACAATGAATATGGATTGTCATCAACATTTCAAGTGCTTTTTGATAAATAAAATGTTACAGGACTAGCGTCTCTACATTGTGCTGACCAGTGAAGAAACTGCAGCTTTACTTACTGTGCATTTTCATGTGTTAAATTAAAGAGCTGCAGATATTGTTCAGTTTTAAAAAGGTTGCCTCGGGCCACAATTTTATCATGCTTGTGGGGGCTGTTTTTCCCCCTTGTTATCTCATCCGAACAGGGAAAAAAAATGCAAAAAAAGCAAATATCAAGGAGGCTGGGAAGATTGGAATCTGAAGGAAAGTCAGTTTTTATACAGACGTATCTAGAGCTTCTCTTGGCACATATGAAAAGGACATTACAATTCAGGCAGGAAGTCAAAGAAAGTTAATAAAATTGCCTTTAGTTTATCACGTCATAATGTGTCACTGTCTTTCAGCAGACGGCAATATTTAGTTTTTTATTGAAGTAAGTAAATCTTAGGAATTTCACTCAATCTAACACTGTTCCCGAGGACAGCAGTGTGCATCTGCAGTGCATTCAATACAAGTCAATGAGAAACAGCAAATAATGGAGCAGCCCATTTTAAATGTTCAGGTTCACAAGTGTACCACTGTAAATTGTCTAGGCACATAAATGATGATGACTTTCTTGCTCAGATATATAGCCAAGCAATGATGTGAGCTTCCTCTGGAGAGCTGTAATCTGTTATTATGGACAGGGACCAGGGGACGGGGCAGAGTCACACCTCCCAGGCACAGTGGATGATGTGAGTGGGATCTGATGGATGACCTGTTGGCTTAACTGCTGGCTACTGTTGCTTCATGCAACATCAAGAAAAATGGCCCAGCGGATAGCAGCCATAAGATGTTTGCACAAGAGGAGACTTGGGGTAAGATAGGTAATAAGGTAATTTAGAGAAAGAGGCGAGGGAGGTGAGCTGAGAAATACAGTTAGACTGAAGAACCAAGCACTTTAAATCTATTATAGTATCATGATCTTTGACCTGTAAATAACTAACTTTACTGTTTAAAAGAAGTTAGTTAAAGATTTAGACTTTCTGAGGTGACTTGGTCCTTAAGGCTATTACATGAAGAAGATGATCAATGCCACTCATGTTTAAAAGATAACTATGAAGCTACAGTCAGATCAGCTGCATAAAGATTGGACAAGGGAAATCAGCCAGCCTGGCTCTGGCCAAAGGAAACAAATCCAGCTACCTGCCAATATCCCTTAAACTCACTAAAGCTCATATCTTGTTTGTTTATTCCACACAAACACTGAAGTTGTTATAGGGGTTTATGTGTTGGGAGATTTTTTGGCCAGACATAACCCCAAATTAAAATCATAGGTTAATTTCTTTAGACTAAGCCATGCTTGTTGTTTCACTGTATCTTTAGGCTATGCCAAGCTAACCAACACATAGTTAATACTTAATAATTATGATACACACAGAAGAATGTTTTGATCTTCTCATAAAACTTGTGGCAAGACATATGATAACGGTATTATTAATTATTTATTCAAGGAAAACACAATATATATTGTGTGCCATTTCATCAGGTGGATCTTTTCATGCAACAAAAGATCTCTCT
The DNA here is from genome assembly GCA_032353495.1 of Ctenopoma kingsleyae. Classification (NCBI taxonomy): domain Eukaryota; kingdom Metazoa; phylum Chordata; class Actinopteri; order Anabantiformes; family Anabantidae; genus Ctenopoma; species Ctenopoma kingsleyae. The sequence continues at coordinate 12,928,398 of JAUBNQ010000007.1, read as the reverse complement.
GACCAGCTTTTTGTGTATACATGGTTTATATACATACACATGGTGTACGTACACATGGTATAAATGGTGTGTATACATAGTTTACATTTCTACATGCCATGAAGTCCTCAGGGCTCTAGTATCCTGAACACACTACGCCGAGATCACTGTCATCTTCGTGATCATCTACTCAAAAAACTCCAATTTAAGTCATTTTAAATCTCAAGTTCTAAAATTTTAAATTAGAAAAGGACTGTAGAACCAAAGTTTAGAACTACTTGATTAAAATTGTTGTGATGGTTTAATTATCCTTGTAGGTAGGTTTTATTCATATTTATGCAATTATTTGTTAGTCAGGACACAAAACCGTTTGATAAAACCAATTTTAAACAGAACATAGAGAATACCATCCATTAAATCTTACTGCTCTTTGAGTTGAAGGAAACAGCACGCAAGCTGCTAGTCTCTTCACAAAAGAGATTACCCCATGTAGTGACATGGAATACAGAATTAGCAGGCTTTCGATCTGCCCAACAGGGGAATGTGTAATGAATCAAACATTACATTGCTCTGGAAGGGTGGTATGCTTAGACCATTTGCCTTAGGGCATAGAGAGTGAAACAAACACATGAAGGGTATGCTGGAGACAGAGAGGAAAAGAGGTAAAAAAAAAAAATATGAGCACAGAAAAACAGAAAGGGAGAGGGGACAGACACCACATTGCAACAAGTGTTTAGAAGGTAACAGAATCTCCCCAGATGCACAAGGATAGATTACTTAGAAGAGGCCTGAATTAGTAAGTACTAGAGCTAACTACAGGAAAATACTACAATACAAATTGTACAGACAGAAGGTCAGCAGGACAGAAAAAGAAAGGAGAGGATAACAGTAGTTGACAGTCCCATAGGCAGCAGCCCTAGTTAACGACTGATTGCTTCTCTAATTAGCCTTTTCCAGTGTGCAGCTGAAGATCACAGTGACTACTTTATCATGCTGGGAGGATCTCTGCAGATGTGAAAAGACAGGTCCCCCAGAGTTGAGTTTTGCTCTCTTTATTTAAGCCTACCAGAGAATCCAGACAATCTATTTTATGGCCAACATAACATGTCATGGAGATCCTCCCACTTAGAAATGCCCAGGCATTTGGTGTCTGCAGCCTGACTTAGTGTAAAGTCTAATAATTTTATTTAATGTCATATTTGTTTCTGTATATATATTTCTAGCTATGTTTATATGCACATTGTGCCACATAGTATACATCTCAAAAATGGATTCATCATTGCATGGCATTAATGTTAAATTCATCTAAAATAACATAACATTTTAATGTAATATTAAGTTAAACAACTTGCTGAATGTGTTCCATCCACAAATGTGTAATCATATTTCCTGAATCCTCTGAAGCTTATTTCACAGAATTTACATAGCTTTGGGAAATTCTTAACAGTTATGGTAATTTCCCCTCATTTGAAAAAGTATCTAACATTATAATTTCTCTTACCTAATTTGTATTCTATGTAAAGCAATGGCATCTTAAATTTTTATGCTCTTATCTTTGTGAAGAAGTAAAATAGCTAATTTGAAATCAGCCCTATGCAGCCAGCGACTGGTTTGGAAAACAGACCTCAGGGTTGCAAGATTTAAATTTTTGGTGTTTAGTAAAATTTAATTAAAGTTAGTTTTGGTTGTGATATGTTAATTTAAGGATTATGAACTAAAATAACAGTCTCTCTAACAAGGTGAAATTACTAATTATTGGACCCTGGAGTACAATTTAACTTTAGATCATTAAAACATGGAAATAAACTGAGAAACAGTAATTCATATTATATACAGTTTGAACATTTCTTATTTTCTGAAATCTAAAAGTCCAAAAGCATATTGTACAGTCACCATGGCAGAGCGGAGTACATTTCTTGGCAGGTGGCACTAAAAATTCATTTTCCACACAAAGTATCCAGTAAAAAAGCATTTGCCTCTGAAAAACCCACACACTGGCTAAAGCTATTATAAAATACTACCAACTGTGCAACATAATAAAAAGTATTTAGAAACAACATGAAAAAACAGGCATGGAGCTGTATAAATGAAAATAGAAATGAGAGGATGGAGACAGAGGAAAAAGTCAGAACACTGTGGACTGAAATTGTTCACTGAGCTCAGCAGTGTTTGAGCTGTTTGAGTTCAATTGGCTTGTCTGCTGAACCTCTGTTGCCATGTTCAGTTCACTCGTTCCATTTCCAGTACAGTTCATACTTGTTGAGTTGATTTGGACTGCAGAGCTGGAGTTGTTTCTTTTTGGCACGCTCTGCTCATCGCATGGATCAGAGCTCTGCAGTTTGTCAGTACCCTCTGATTCCTCAGTCACTTGTGGTTTCTTGTTAAACTTGGGCACCTTGCAATTTTTGTCTACTTGGCTGTACAGGTTGGCAACAGACTTCTCTATGTCTGCTAGATTCTGGATGTTTTTTAGGATCCCTTTAAGCTCCTTTTTCCCCACGTCAGTTTGTGACGGAGAAGGAAGAGGGGGGTACTTTCGTTCTGAAACAGGGCGAAGTGAGGACACGGGCGGCAAAGAGGTTGGAACAAACTGGACAACTGGGCGTGACTGATTGGTAGCAGGTGAGGGAGGAAGAGGCGGTGGAGGAGGAGGAGGAGGAGGAGGAGGAGGACCATGTTGTTTATTGACATAAGGAGGAGAGGACTGAGGAGTATATTGAGGTTTATAAAGATAGGAGGGTGAAGGTGGACTACAGGGGGGAGATGTGGGTGGGGAAGGTGGATGTGGCTGCTGAGGTGGAGGCGGCGGTGGATTTTCTGGTGGGTCTGGTATGATCTCCACAGTAATCTGACAAGGCTGCACTGTCATGTAGCTGGAGATGCTGGAGCTAAACTTTCTGAGGACAGGTGGAGTTGGTCTCTGGCTAGTCAGAGGCCATGACTCATCTCCCTGAGTAATGATAATGCTTGGGGGCACATCTCTTCCCACAGATGTAGGGCTGTAGGGGTAATCCATGATCGAGAGCAGGTTTTCTGAGGTCAGCTCCAGCATGTCATCACTGTCTCTATCCCTGACAAGAATGGAAGAGAGGGAGCCTAGGGAGTCACTGTTTTGCTTGAGGTTGTGTTCCTGCAGGGCATGTTGCTCAAACTGCTTGGCTTGCTCACGGACTGACAATTTGGTCTCTTTGCTGCCACTCAGGAGAATTGTGTCTGAACTCTCCGGCCTTTGTCTGCCTCTCATGGCTGACTGGAGTATCTGCAGCTCCCAGTCGGCTGGGTCCATAAGAACTTGTCTCCTTGGCAGCCCACCATGAATTCGAGCAGGCATTGACCTGGCGCAACCTGACCCTGCTGAGTGGGAAGGAGAAAAGGAGAACTGCTTTTCAGATGGACTCTTCCCCTGCACAAAGAAATCAGGACTGCTGAGGGGACTGTTATTGTAAACAGGATTGTGGGTGGTGAGTGGGTTGCAGTCAGAGAGGAAGGTCACGTTGCTTTCCGACTTGGGTAAGTTGACATGCAATGCTCCGTTGCGACGGGCTGCAATGGCGCGACAGGCAAAGGTGCTAAGAATCCTTTGATGGTCGGCCTCCTCAATGACAGACTTTTTAGCCCTGCCCCAGCAAAAGGTGAAGGTGAAGAGGAAAAAAAGACTTGAAACAGGTGAAGATTTATGGATTAAGAGTGAGCAAAGCAAAGGAAAAAGGGTGATGTAAAAGCAATAGTATTATTGTACATGGTTATGACTCTAGTATTGTGACTTTCACTATTTCTTTTAGGTAAATTCATCAGAGCAATTGGTTTATTGATTTAAAGAGCTTAACATGGATCAGTTTTCACTTATGCTGCAGATTTATTAAGTGCTGCTATCAAATACTGGAATAGTATAATTACTGTGTCTCCACTAACATTTGGAATTTCCAAAGACACAATATAATACAAACAACCAACATCAACTCATACTGGATGCATTAGTGCAAAAAGTCACAACACTGTGAGATGTGGATGTAAGGATGACAGAACACAAAAGGAGATGATTAGCTAATGGAAAAGTAGAGAGGAGGCAACAATAGCTACTGGAGTGCAGTACCTCTAAACAAAGAGAGCTTCACTTTTCCAGGCTAAATGGAAGTTAAAGTGCATCACTGGAGTGTAAAAAGTACAAAACTTTCCAATTGTTACCAATTTACAAGGCCAAAGGCATTGTACAGTACAGAAAAATGTATTTATGCACAGGATTATTCACGATAAAATAAAGGTTAAAAATCATATCTACAGTATAGAGCACTCAGCAAAAGCTATATGCATCAGGGAAAAGGGGTGCTGCATCTGTGCTATACTTATAAATAAATATAAATAATATTTATCATAATCAAAGACCTCATATGTTGTGGGAATACTTACTGCAGTCTGAATCCAGAGAGACAGGGGAATAGAAATGATGGAGAGGACAGGAACACAGACAGATGGTAAGAAGACTAAAGCAGAAAAGTGGCAAAAAAATGAAGAAACTGATGAAGTGCAACCACGACGCTACATCATGTTTCTGCATTCTGAGGGAGAATACCTGCCCTTAACGAAACACACTTCACCTTTCTATACAGCAAGCATTGTGTTTTACACATGGCGTTTAAAAGTGTTTTAACAGGATTGTTTATAGGACCAATTTTTCTGCTTCCTAGGGCAGCCTGAAAAAAAACACCCCCCAAATAAACAGAGCTCTGCTACAAGACAATCCCCATGAGGGCTTTCCTCCTGCCACAGATTCAAAAGCTTCTGCTTGTTGTTGAGTGTTGGTCAACATCTGTTGTAAACATTGCAAAAGCCTTTTACAGCTTGTCATTAAATTTCCATTTTCTTTCTATTTTTTTTTTTTTTTTACAACAAGTGTGATGTTGGTAACTGTTGCTGTAAATGTTGTAAATCGCAATGACAAAACCACAGCAGGGCAGCAGTTTCAACTCAATTTCATTTACCCTGCAAGTATTAGGAATTCATAACACATTTAGGGAATTTAACTGTGAAAGGTGAAATCTGATTGTGCTGATGATAAAACACGGCAGACTATAGTCAAGCACGGGACGTGTTCACTGAGAAAGAAAGTAATTTCAAGACAAAATCACTTAATAAGAACAGACCAGATTGTGTATCTGGTTCTATTTCCAGCAAAATTATGTGGTATCTCATGAAGTTAAACACACTCTTACCATCAAAGAGGGTCTTGCAAAAATGTATATGCAGATTAGAAACACACTGCAGTATATAGTGTGATATGCAGACAAAGTGGTTATACTAAGCTAAAGAGCAGAGAGATCCATTGATGCAGCTACAAGTATTTATAAAGCAGCAAATTTCTAAGGTCAACATGCAGAGTGCCAGTGTGTTAATACTACGAATTGTGGTGAAAAAACAGGAAAATACATGAGGCCATAGTACCATTTAACCTTAAAGCACTGTGTGTGGGTCTGAAATTCAAAGAAAGGAACTTGTAGGGCAAGATGCAATATCTGCTTATTATGGTGAAGGGGTGGGATGAGACAGATAGTAAAGGGTCAGAGTTGACTCACATGCTGCTGTCGCCCAGCTCTTCATAGAGGTTAGCACTGGGAGCACCAGCTGGAGGTGCTTTCCCTCCTGGTGGTAAAGCCATCTGAATCCTGGCAGTTTTGGCACACTCTGCCTGTCGCCTGTGTAGTGCGTGTTAACACGTACAGTTAAAAAGATGCACTTCTAGTCCTTATGCAAACATGAGAGAAAATGTATTCACAAGAAAAAAAAGAAATGTACAAAGAAAAAGTAAAATCATACAAAGAAAAATCAACCCCAAATGCCAGTCTTTGTGTCTTTCACAAATGAAATTTTGCAATTAAGCTTTTCTGACTGCAACAGAAAATAGATCTTAAAACACACGTCATTGTTTTAAATATAGATTAGAATTAATTAATTATAATAGTATTTTATGAAATGATCTCAGCTAGTAAGATGCAGTTTATGCCTGGGAAACCTGAGAACTGGTGGGAAAGAGATCAGAAGGTTTTCAACAGAATGACAAGTGTAACATTTGAGTGGAGTGAGAGGATACAGTAATAGGATAGATGATGAGTCTCCTTGATTGAGGTTGATTTTCCTTTTGAATTTCATCAGATTTTCCACTGGCAGATAACCTGTTTTGCTAAATTAAACATTCATTCTTCAACCTACAACATGAATCACTGTTGCTTCATGTCATTCTGTTAGAGACATTTTAAACGGGTAGCATCTTCACACAGACAATCTTTAAATAACTATTGATGTGATGTGAGAAATTGTAATTCTTATATACACAACCAATCATTTGTAAAACATGAAAAAAAGGTACTTACTCTTTGAACCTGGTGATAGCAGAGAGATGGAAAGGAAAGGAGGGAGACAGAGAGAGAGAGAGACGGGACAAAAAAAATATGCATAATTACATAATTTGGCAAAACTATCCCTCCTAGGATAAGATGAGTCAGTCAACAGAAGATCTTTCAATAAAGGATTGCTTATCTGTTTAATGACAAAAAAACAGGTAAACATCAGAAAGCCTTCTGTGTATTCTCTCCAATTTCTATGCAAAGTAGGAAGCACTCAAGCCTCCTGCAGTGACTGCAGGGCTACATGCAAAAGTAGCCGACTGATGTTTATCTTAAGTGAATTTTCTCCATATCACTGTTACTTATTCACAACAAAATTAAATGATAGCACATAAATAAAGATTCTTTGTTAATGTGACATTAAAGACACTATTTAGGCAATAGTGAATTATGTTAAACTGAAATGAGAAAATCATTTCCTAGAACGTTAAATTTTACCAAAGTAATGTCACCACCAACAAAGTACCATCTGCTTTGACAGTTTGTGTGTTACATATAATGTCACCATCAACAGCTTTCTGCTATGTGTTTGCTCTGTGGATTTGCATAAGGACAACGACTCCATCCATCTGCCCCGAATAAATGCTTCCCAAACATCACTGTTTATGGAACACTTGCAGCATACCAACGATTAGAGGGGATATGATGCTGACTTCTGCCAACTAAGAGTTCACTTACCTCATCACTGTGAGTGATGCTTTAAACAAAAAGCGGAACCATTTTTGTTAACTGCACAGTGTATGTGTGAATGAGAGTGACAGAGAGCACTGTTTATTGTGTGTGCGTTAGTAAGAGATGACTAAGTGGCGTGAAGATGCACTGTGACGGTCACAATTGGCTGTAGATACTTGTCACAAATGAATGTTAATTAATCTGCTTTCACAGAGCACGAGCAGGAAGATTAGCCCAGCAGAGTGCGCAGTAAGCATGTCTGATGAGTGGGAGAGAGAGAGAGAGAGCGAGAGAGAGAGAAGCCAAGCAAAAAGTTATCTTGTTTTATCTTAAATACTTGGCAAATCCACTTTTCAACAACGCTGTTCGTGGTTTCTATGGTTCTATTCTAACAGGTCACAGAATTCAGGACACAAACAATAGTTGGCATTCAAGCAAAAAAAAAGAAAAGAAAAAAATGTGATTTGTCTGTGAAGACCAAAAACCAAGTGTTACATCATATCTCCCAAGATAATGGTCTGCTTAATTAAAAAGAATTTCCCACTTAATTTCATGACAACCATCTAAAGATGATTAATCGATTACAGAAGCAAGTCTCGCTGAGGCAAGAGTACTCACTGTTTGTAAGTAACCATGACGATGAGGATGGCAGGGATGCAGCAGAGGATGATGATGATGGCCAGAGCCAGGAGAGCTCCTTCTGTGTAGCCCACAGCCTGGGCTGCCTTCTTCACACTGGCCACAACATCTGGTGAGCGGATCTCAAGGATGCGGCCGCTCTCGCCCAGGTACGGCTGGAATTCCTTGTTGATTTGCAGCACATTCCCATCTAGAAATCTGTGATTTATGAAATATAATGAGAAGAAATGGTTTTCCACACAGAGCCACTGGGTTAGTAATCTATCACAGTGTATGAAAGGTATGTATGAAAAGAGCTGCTTATTGTAATGAAGTTACGGAGAATTATCACCTGAAAGTGCAGCTCCCTGCAGCTTTATGGGATATTACAGGACGTTTTAACTCATTGTTCAGCTGTACTTGATATGACTGAAATATTTTGTGTGCACCTTCAGTGTTTGAAATACAAACCCGTGGGGGCATTTGAATCAGTGTTTTAGCAAAGAGCACAAACATACAATGAACGCACCCTCTGCTGCTCCAGTGTGATTTTGTGACGATAAACAGTTGCTGCAAAGTGGCTTTCTAACATTGTGCATCACAAAAGAGTGAGCGGGGTGCCACATCCAATTACTGTCATTCTTGTTTTTCTATATGTGAATAAATGAGTGGAGATCAAAGTTAGTAACTGGCCTCTCTGCCATTGTATCCTCTAGAGAGCTCAAATGGCAGAGAGTGCTGCATTCAAGGTGGCATAAGGACACTCTATAATGCAAGAATCCACTCACTATGTTGTTTATGTTGTCTTTCTCCTTATCTCTCACTGATCTGACAGCAATGTCGCAGATAACATGCAATTACCCCACAACATTCAGACATGCACTGCATGCATAAAAAGCCTTTCTCCTCTAGTTTAAGTGATTTTCTTGACGATATCTGTGTCTAAGGAAGTAGATTCGTATTAAAGGAGTAATGTAGCAACCCTTGTTCTTTCATTGAGCTCAGCTTTTCCATGACACCCTCCCTGTGGTTCTAGCCTCAATCATGCACTCCTGTGACGGTCAAGATAAAATATTTATAGATTTGTTTAGCATACACACAAATGTTATTCAAGTGGAGCATTTCCAAATGAAATGCAATTGTGATGGTCTCATTCCAAACAAATAATGTGTGGCCACTTAGGGACAAGATACAAAACAGATAACAGAATTGGCAGTATATATGTGAGGATAAGGATGAATAAGGACACAAGATAGTGGCTCAATGTAGAGCAAGTATGAGAACAGACTGCTAGAGAACTGTTTCATATTGATTGGCAACTCATGTTCTGATGGAGTTGGCTTTTTAAGATTGCTGCCTGAGTGGTTTGACAGAAGGGTTGGAAAACATGAAAAATGTGAGTACAAGATTGTCCTAAGGTGCCAGCTAAGTCCAAAGTCGTGTTTTCTTCTGATGGGATGAAAAAGTGTATTGTATGCACTTTTTTCAGTGCATTAATACCAGGAAAACATCACCAAACAGTGTTTTAGTGCACAGCCTCAGACATACCCTAGGCACACAGCAATATCTATCTCTATGTCCCCAAACAAAAGGAATAAAATGTATTGCTGGCATATCACAATGTTTTGAAACAGTCTTCGAGGCACTGCCTTGATGGGTTGATGGACTGAATGAAATTCCCCCTGCCCTACTCTCACTTCCTCCCTCACTATCCTCAACCGATCCCTTTTCTCTCACTTAAATCTGCCCCCTTCCCATGACATATGACAGAGTTGGTAAAGCTTCAGAATAGTCAAAGTCTTCTAAAAAAAAAAACAGTGGAGACATTATGGAGGAGGAAGCCAAGAGGAGGGTGAGAAAGAGATATTTGCTGACTCACTCTGTGGACAGAGGGTAAAGAGACTGTGGGGAAAACACGCAGCACAGCAGAAGCATTTTAAATCAAATGAACTGAACGTCTTGTAATAAAAGTCAGACACTCACTTGAAGAGCTCCTGACGCGAAATGGCCCTGTTGGTGACCGGGTCAATGGCATACACCATCAGGTCTGACATACTGTAGTCCTCCAGCTCAAAGCCATCGCCATAGCGACGTGGTCCAATGGACTCTACAATCACCTTGGCACCTGGAATCTGGTCCTGAACGTGGCGCTCCAGAATACTAAAATTACCGCGAAACCACAAGTAGAATTTATATAAAGAAAGCAATAAAGGTGTAAATGCTAAAAAAACAGTCAAAAACCCAGGTTCACATTAGTTCAAACAATTTCTGGCACCTCTGTGCCCAAAGCAATATGAGAGCCACCAATCTTAAGTACGCCACTCTGTCCCATTGGGCAGCAGTTTGCTTCTCCACACTGGGCTCTTGGTGAAGCAAGGCTCTGATAATCCTTTTCAGACAGACAGAAATCCACACCTCAAATTACAGCCAATAAAGGAAAGCCTTGCTGTCTGCCTTTTGCCAAGGTGGATAAACAGTTTGAGCACTAAGGTAAAATGGCTCTGGATCATCACCAGTGATTTGCAAAATTGCCGACCTCTCAAATTACATCACTGCAAAGAGTTTAACATGACTAATGTGTGTGTTTTTTTTTGCCTAAAGAGCAGTGCCACTTGTGTGGGCAGAGACTCAGCAACCTCTTGAAAAACAATTATTAACAACCATTTGCCTTTCAGACTCACTAATTAGGCCAAACACTGTGCCCTGAGATCTGCAAAAAGACATTTCATGAATCTTTATTATTAATTAATTTGGACTATGAAAACAGATGCTAGAGAGTAGACCCGACTACCTCATTAGCTAAAATACAATCTTAACTGATTGACTGTTAATTAATGAACAAGAAAAGATTAGTTTTACATAACATCAATTTTTATTAGTCCAATAGTAAAACCATATTTCTTATAGTTGCTTGACATGGCTAGATCACAATTTCATATTCACATTCATGTGCCAAGGCCACCTCTATCACGGTTGGCAAAGTACTGCATAAATAAATAAGAAATCAGTTAACAAAAGGAATATTAAGGCAAAGAAGTATACTGAAAATTAATATGTTGCATGGAAGACAAAAGGAGATGTGATGACTGGTATTACATTGAAGAAATGTTTTCTATTTCACCTTATTACACAGCAGCTTATCTTTATCTCAAATGAACACAAAACTGTACACCTATATTCATATTTTAATTATGTTCAAATTTGTCTTACCTAATGAGCTGCTCCTTATTCTCTTCCACTAAATTGGGTGGTACAGTGGACACAACAACTTGCATGTCTAGTGCATTGACTACAGAAACCTGTGTGAGAGTAGGAGAGAAAAACGACCAAAATGTAAAACAGCCAGTAGAAAATGAAGATGAATAGTCATTAAGCCACTAATTCACATATCCTACTGCGAGTTTGGCTGACGCATTCAAATGCCTCTTTCGATGGACCAGATGAGATGCTCTAATTGCCTGCTTGTATTGGTGCCATGCAGCAAACTTAACAGAACCTAATTCTGATGCCACAGTTAAGTGCATAGGCAACAGTGTCTGTACTCTGAAGCCAAATCTCCCATGCGGCTCCTGTGAAATTAGGTTTCCCCTTGAAAATTAACAAGCACCATGGTTAAAAACCTCGGTGCTCTTTCATATCCAGGCAATGTCCCAGACCCTCCTTCTGTCTCGTTAGAGGCTTGTTAGCCAGGCATATTCTACTGAAACAAAAAATAAGCCTGCCCACAGTCAGGAAAGAAGTATTGAACTGGAGGGTGAAACTGAGCCCAAACACAGCAGGAAACTATTGGGAAAAAAGATTGTACACACAGAAGAGAAACACATTTAGACAAACGCCCATAAAACACGCAGACATTCATTATGTGTACAGAGTTAATACACGACTGAAAGAAAGAGTTTAATTTGATCATCAGCAGCTGAGGCCACATGCTGAGTGTCCTGTACCTGCAATGAATAATTCAATAGACTGGTTACCAAAACATTTAGTACTAAGTAAACAAAAATCACTGTCTTGGCTCATGATATACAAATTATTATGAAGAAAAACAAACCAGTGACTTTCAGTGACTGTCACATAAATTATTTGCTGTTTGTTGTCCTAATGGCCGACATCTTTTGATATACTGACAAAAATATTGTTTAAGAGTCATTTCTTTGTACAGTTCTATTCATTCTTATAAAACACTGTGCTAATGCTTTAAAGTGGTAATCTAGTGATTATTGCATTTCCACAATGAAGAAGCTTAGAAGAAGTAGTTGGTAATCTCAGTTTTTGAACACATTAGATGTGACTAATTTTAATTTGTGAGCTTTAGAGGTGCTGTCAGTTTCCAGTCTTGGTGCTAAGCTAAGCTAAGCAGCCGTTGGTTGTAGCCTTATATTTCTTGTACTGTCATAAGAATGGTTTCAATCTTCTCATGCAACTCCACCAGAAAATGATTAAATGTAGTTCCCAAAATGTGAAACTTCTGCTTTAAAAATCCCCAAAGCCCAATTTTAGACTGAAGTCACTTGATTTATTTTCTCAGAATTGTCAGAGCTCCTTTAGAGGCTGTGCAGCACTTTCCATTGACTACCAAATTGATTTTTGATATGTAAAATTGGTGGATTGCCCCTTCAATAAGGTCTATACTGAATTGTGAACAGGTGAAACTGCAAACAAATTTCATACTTTAAACACAATTCACTGCACAGATACCAGGCAGTGACAGCCACACACAATGTGCAATCAATATGACACTGGTGAGTAGATGTAAGGACTGACAAGAGTGGTCACCACTGTACACAAATCCAGTACATGCACAGAATTTGTTGATGTTTAGACACATACATGTACACTATAAAAGGCACTGCATACTCACCACCACTTCAGCCCTGCTGCTGAGACCTTTTCCATAGTCGTCTGTGGCAATAACTTCAAACTTGAAGTAGGACCTGCGCATGTTTCGAAACATGATGGCCGATTTGAGGATACCTGTGTAGGTCTCAATGACAAAGCTGTCCTGACCCTCCGGTGTCGGTGGGATGATCAGACGGTATGCCATGGCACTGTAATTCCTAGTGTCCTGGTCTGTGGCCTACAATACAATACAAACACCTTTATTAATTCCATCAGGAGCACCTGAACTCAACAACAACAAGAGAAAATAGTTATTAAAGCCACAATGGAAACAATGAATTTTACATTTTGAGAGAGAGGATTTAGAATGAATTTTAATACATCCTGAGATGTTTTTTGGAGCCAGTGTCCACTAATGACTGTTCGAGGTCTTGACCATGGCGGTGGCTGTTTGGTTCCAAGCATCTTGCACTTCTGCCCATTTGCCTATCAGTGATGTCACAGGAGATGTTTTGCCTGTGGCACCTGCTGTGACATGAGTGAATTGGGCCGGCAGTGCAATACGCTTGACAGACTAAACAGAAAACACAGCAGATGGGGTAATCTTCCTCATGCGAGGCAGTGTCAATTTACCTCCCTCACTGCAAAAAAACAATGTTACATCAATCCATCTGTTTTTTTTTATCACACAGTTATTTTGTGGCCATGGGACGAATCAAAACCATTAGATTTTCCTTCAGAGCTGTCTAGTTGTGTAACTGAAAGGAGGCAGCATTTCACTGGCACTTTGGCATATTTTAATTAACAATTCACTGATCACAGCAAACTGCAACAACAGATGAAATATTTGCTTGTAAATTTATTCCATACAGATGTTCTGTAAAAGTAACTGACAGAATCAAGTTGTGAACAAAACACATCACCTTATAAGCTGCAATGTTAAACATAATTGAAATTATTACTTATTTTTAAGGTGTGGATTCCACTACTGCAGGAGCAAATGGGGATCCTAATAAATTAATATATACTTAAACTTATTTGTACATCCAGTTATGGAGCAAAAGAATAAATCATTTAGAGCCATGTGACTGGCATGGTGGCAAATGTGAGCCAAATATTTACTCTTTTAGACCTTTGGGTCTCTACCACCTCCCGGGGGAAATATCCGGCTCTTTAGCTGTTAAATGATCCACACGAACAAGTCTGTCTGCAGCTGGTTCTGACCCCACAGTGTACAGTGGGTTTTCAAACAACACTGTGGGAATAGTGACAGTGAACAAAATGCGGGACAGGTGCTAAAAAGCTTTGAGAACACTGTTGTTTTATTGTAACTATAAGAAATACTGATAAGAGACATTTTATATTGTGAAATCTATTACATTTCAGTAATTCCTTTTACATTTTTGGTGATTTTTGGGTCACTGATAAAAGCATTCTGTAAAAAAAAACAAACAAACAAACAAATTTCCTCCTCAATAACAACATATAATGTATAATTTATGAGGATCATGTGCATGCAGCTTGTCAAAACACAACATTAAGACACAAATGAGGCAAAACCACACAATTCTCCCATCACCTTTGAGGCATAAGTTCTGGCTGGCCACTGGCATCATTTTTCTGAGTGCTTGTCTGTAGCGAGTGACATTGATAAATAGGAACAATCTCTGCTCTATCTTCAGCTATTGGCACAAGAGGGTAAGAGGGAGCAAGGTCCCAATGAAAGAGCTGTATCAATCAAACTGAATGAGATATCCTCACTGGGTAATGGAAATTTTTACTAAATTCATGCTCCAGCATCATTTATGTAGTGTAAATCATTTAAAAGTTGTTAGGGACACTGGAGGAAAGCCATCACGGAGTGAGGTTTATTTTAAAACTGTCACAAGACACCAAGTAAGGAAATGTATGAGGCCATTTGGTTAACATTTTAACATTAAACGTTGTTTAGAAGCCTTAGAACTAGAAATAGAAAAGCTTAGTGCATGTCCTTGCTTTTAACAAGGACTACTGTATAAATTGTAGGAAGTCTCAGATCCTCAGACAGGTTAATAACATGCTTTAAATGTAATCAGTAAACTTTAGCTTAAATTAAAATAACTGGGAGACATAGAGGAAAGGCTAAAACAAGCGTGATTAGGTCTCTTTGAATTACATGTCAAACAGCAGTTATTTAGCTGCAGGTGTCAGGCTGTTTTTCTTTCTTTTTTTGGACTATCCCTGAATACAGTAAGCTGTTATAGGCCAGATATGACAATGTAACAGCATTTGCGAGATTTTCTTCAATTAAAGTGAGAATACACCAAGGTCTCTGGCTGCTGGTTTGATATTGGCTGACAGTGGAGTTAAGCATGGACTAAAGGATGAAATGCACTTACTTTGGGTTTATTTTCTTTTAATTTAGTTTCACTTTGTTTGAAACCTGAGGTCAAGTCGTCAAGAAGGGGTCATTTTGGCCACCCACGAGTACCTATAACTTACTGATTAAAAGGCAGGGTAAAGAATATGCACCATATTGCAGGCTGTCATGTCTCTGTGCTGCTGAGTTGTTAATGAAATATTTTCTACTTACCTTTTCAACACCACTGCAAAATAGACTTTAGATGCACATTTGCTTACATAAAAATGTCAGCCAGCTAGGGCTTGTGATCGTATGTGACCACATTATGGCACATTATGAGTAAACTAGCAGAAGGTCAGAAGTATGCGAACATGCCAAATGTTGTTGATATTTCTAATGATTACCCCCAGAGAAAGAGGCACTCAGATCCATTACTAATTAAGTCAAGTACAGACGCTTCAAACTAGCCATGCTCCAAAGAAGCCTCAGAGAAATTATAGATTTAGACACATACAGCACTTGACCCAAAATGCAACACTTTAAGTTAAGAAAATAAAACAGAGATGGACTTCTGAGTTGGTTGGCTGAATTAAGCTGAAACAGCACAGTGATTAACTGAGTGAACATGAAATGGGAATTACATTTGTAAAGGACCTGAGCAATGAACATGGTTAATCAGCCATTATTTTCATCAATTATGATTCCTAAAAAGATTATTGCTCTCTGCATACTTTAAATGAAAGTTACAATATCTGCCATCCCAGTTTCAGGTTTCAGTTTGCACAAGCACAAAAATTTCAAAATGTAATCTTAGTTAATGCCACTTATTCCAGGTGTACAATTTAGTTTGGTATTATGCATGACGATTTTAGTTGTCAACACACTTGTGACAAAAAGACCTAACCTTTTTCAGTGGAAAATCACTTTCGGAAATTGTTTTATTGTATAACTATTCTTATTTTGTGACTGAGAAACCAGACATATTGAGCTACACTAAACCTAGTCTACCTTATAGGCTAACACAGCATAAAATCAATTATGAGATTGTTATAGATGAGAACATGGAATCAGGCAAGGAGACAGTGCAAATATTTAAACAGCTTGCAAACACTCAAATGTTTATTAAATCCAAATGACGCTCACTATTGTGAAATGCATTTTAAAAAGCCACTAAATTTATGCTTGCTTATTTGTTCTCCATCAAACTCAGATATTACCTTGCTCCGAGGTGGGTTTGTGTATGCCTCAAGCATACACAATTGGGAAAATTACTGTTTAATTAATTGTGAATGGTAACTTTCCAGCCTGCAAAATTGCCCTTTAACACAACAGCTTTGGCTGCTGCTCCATGGCATTTTAGTAAGGAAAATAAACACAGTTTTTGTGTTCTCAAAATTTACTGAAGTAAACATCAGCAAACATTGGGAGTGGCAGGGGCGGCAGGTAGCTCAGTGGGTAGAGCAGTCATCTACGAACCCCAGGGTGAGTGGTTCGCCTCCCAGTTCCTCCTGGCTACATGTCGAGGTGTCCTCGGACACAACACCGAAACCCCACAGTAGCGCTGTCATCCATTTCCACAAAGGGATCAATAAAGTATGTCATTATCATTATTATTAATAACATTATTTTATTTGCTATCAAATTCTAGTTTCTGTATTAAAAGACCTGATAATGAATTTGGAAGCATATATTATTATTGATAATATCTGTTATGAAGTATTGGGAAAAGTTTAATACATAAGATCTTTTACACTCACTAAAAGATAAGAAATAGGAATGTGTAACATGATTTTCTTTTTATTGTAATGATGAGATACTGAATTAAAAGTTCATATGTTGTAGCTGTACAAACCTTTTTTTACTTTTCTGTGCCCAATGATCTGTTTGGGTAAAATTAACTATTTATCGGTATGTCCTATCCTCTGCATTTCTTCAGATACAATCATCTAACTAAATATATTCTAAACTAATGATTAAAATTGTCAAATGCAGTGAAGAATGTTTCACACAGTTTTAACAAGTCTTCGAGGAATGTTTCTGTGTCCTAAAAGAGATATCTTTTCATTTAAAGTTATAACATAAAGATTAAAGATAAGCTCATTCCCTGTACTAAAAGCAACGGCAGAATTTTATTTGAAGCCATCAATAATATGAATTTAATCCTTGACTGCCCCTGGTGTTCCTGTCTTTTTACTTTTAGACAGCAACAAATTTGTGGCTTATCAGCTCTCTTTTCTGTACTATTTAATGATTTTGGCTGATTTTCACATCTGCCGGGAGGCCTGAAATACTTTGTATGAATCTTTTTTCATGACCTTTGTACTCCTCTACTTGCCTGCCAGATATTAAACCTTTTTTTTATATTCTCTATCACTGGGCTGTGTCCCATTATATTGTATAGCTCCCATGTTTCTGACAGGTCTGAGTTAAATTTAAACTGGAAGTTTCTCTAAATGAAGTTTCCTTCCACCAAAAATATTTGAAAAGGTATTACTAAAATCCATAATACACTGTTGTGGAAGTGGAAGAAACTCAGATGGAAATCAGGGTCAAGGTGCAGGTTTGCTGTCGTACAAGGCCGATTATCTCCTATTAAGGATTAGATAGCCATCAATTGCCTTCAGCTGAATTGCAACAAAATCCTGATTATTAGTACTGATAGCATCACATAAAAGACACAGCTTAGCCTCAGTCACTGTACACTAAGTCATGCTCCTGGAAATAAACACCTCATTCTGATGTTTATTTTAGAAAATTTACTGGCTGATATACAGAATTTGTCATGTTCTCTAGTCCTGCCATCATTACTGTGGTGTAAGTCTAAACAAACACATCTTTACTGACACTGAAAGCAGAGAGATATCTTATCACAGTATGCTGCTTATAATATAATTGTAATCAGATAAAATCAGAGTAACAGCTAGCAAGAGATGTCTGGGCTCTGGTGGCATTTTGTACCTTTGTTTCAATGAACAACAAAAAGACCAGAGAAGGTAAATAACTAAGTACATTTACTCAAGTACTGTACTTCACTTTACTGGGGTACCTCTATTTGATGTTACTTTTACACCACTAATACTCAGAGGAAAATAATGTATTTTTATTCCACTACATTTTTTAATGTCATTAGTTACTGGTTACTTTTTTAAAACAAAAAATTATATATTAATAAAATGCTGGTGTGTCCTTTATAGATTATCCTTCTGTCACTACATAAGGTCATAAAGTCAGTAGGTAACAACACATTTTAGTCATAAATTTCACCACTGAGGATTTGAACTAATCTGGACTAGATTTCTACATTTATAAAACAAAAACAAAAATATCTCACTTGAAGTTAACAAGCTCTCTGTACCATTAGCTAATAAAGAAATCAGAAATCAGTGTTCTGCTGCTTACATATAGAAACACCATGCTGTAGAAACAGGACTAGAAAGTCATCTGAACAGGTCTAAATGGACATTATTTTCTTTGCCAATGTGTTATTTACTGTATAACTGTATACTTTTTACTCAGAAAATGATGTTGGTACTATATTTTCACAAAGCTGAGTAATGCTTTCAGGTATTGCTTTCAGGCTGCATAGAGTCCCTGCAACTACTACTACTATTACTACTACTACTAATAATACTAGAGTTAAAAAAAACAACAACACAATAACAATATTTGAGCTTAGATCATCTCTTATTTGGACTTTGGTGGCTGGACTGTAGAAGAACAATGTTCAGACAGACTTCAGACAGACATAGTGCAGTGTAGTATAGAGAGTAACAAAGTGAAACCTCCTTAGCAAAGCAGGCTGATAATCAGACAGGATGTCCAGCCATGCTTCTGTGAACATACTGGGATTAGACTGCTCAGCTCACTTTGATCCAAACCTGCTTGTGGACAGGACAGACAGTGGGGGAAGCGAAATTGAGGAAGAGATGTAGCAAGCGATAGGGAAGAGATGAAACTCTTATCAGATGAATTCTCCCACCATGGCTGCAGGGTAAGTGTTGAAGAAGTGGGAGCAGAATCAGGGACTTTAGTTTTATCCTGTTTCCATGCATCACTGATACAAAAACCAGACTTTTCTTACCACTATCTTGAGCACAGAGCTGAAGATCTTGGTATCCTCTGTTACACCACCTATATAGAGTTTCCTGGAGAAGACAGGAGGATGGTCATTCTCATCCCGGACCTCAATGTAGACCTTGGCTGTGTTAGCTGCAAAAAGCAAATGGCATAAGAATATATTAAAGCATCGCAGAATGTAATAATACACACTAATACACACACTTATACAAACATCTGATGACACAAGTCTGCTGCATTCTTACAAAATAAGAATTGGGGCACACAGGCCCAGAAAGTTTATATCGTCACATCCAGTGGTCTTTAAAGCAGTAGTGAATAAACTCATCACTAGCTGAATAAAGTCATCTCTGAAGTCATCTCAACTGGCTCTGATCAAATGTTGAATAATTTAGATTCAAAACTGTCATGTCAATATGATTTCTTTCATGGTTATCAGCTGCTCCACAACTTCAAAAGAGCTTAAAATCACTTCCTGGAATATACTGAAAATTAAGTCATTACTAAAAACATGACAGTATGCCAACAAAGCTTTAAATAAAATTTTATTTGGCTGGCCATCACCAATTTAAAATGAGTAATACACGTGTTCTCTATTTTTAGTAGTAACACTGCAAAAACTATTTAAAGTATGTTTTCAATTGTATGCTCGAATGAGAAACATGTTCTTTTAGTCCTAACTCAACCATTTCTAATGAAACAGTCTGAACATTTATGTTATTGGAGCTGGCAGCTTTGAGTCAATTATGAGGAGGTTAATTTTGTTTTGATTACAGCACATGTTATGAATTGAGTCTGAAGTATGTTGGTGACTTCCCACTGCCTCCAAAATAACTCATGAGAACAACCGAGCCAGTGTACATACTGTTTACCAATCAATTAGTGATGACTCTCACTCTGAGTGAAATATGGCTCTGTGAAATAATAGAAACAATGATGAAATCTTGCCTTCTAAGTCACAATTTTTAAGTGAGGTCTTCCTCATATTTATTGTTAAAGAAGTTTGTGTTTCTCATAATGTGAAACACAGCAATACTGTCAATAAAAGGGTTTGGAAGTTTATGAAAGACATTATTGGGAATATGAAGGGGAGTCAATAATCGGTAGAATTTCCCCTGGAATTAGGGCAAAAAAAGAAATAACATGAGAGAAAAATGTGTAAAGGAGGCAGAAAATGTGGTAGTTTGCAATTAAATCTTCTGGTTAACTCACATTTTAAGCTTTTAAAATGTTCATTCTGTCTCTTTAAAAGGAAAATGCTGATATCCTGAACACAGACATACATCCCCCTAATTTGTCACAGTTACATCTATGCAATGTACAGCATACGTAAGTACAGCACAAAATCATCCCAACACAGCAATTTGGGTGAAAAACATGCAGTGTCAAGGACCATTTTTCTTCTGGCGGCATACAAAAATATAAAGTCATGTGGCAGTGGAGCTGAGAATGTGCCAGGGGAATTGGGCAAACAAAAACACAGCACATCAAATTACAGGCACAAAGGCTGTAGTGTGAGGCAGAGAGGGAGGACTCCAGGGGATGCAAAAGAGGTCTGAAGAGTTACTCTCTTTTCCCTCTTCTTGCAGCAAGTGGCCATATTCTATCCTCAGAGTATCAGGACATAAAGAACATAAAAACAACCCCTCTTTTTCGCTCACACACACGCACACTCTCTCTCTCTCTTAAAGATGCATGAAAGAAGAAGCAGGTCCATTAAAAAAAGGGATTGGTACTAAGGCAGAGTGTGCCTAGAAGTGCATAATCATTTAGAAAACACGTTCAGTTAAATCTAGTCTTATTATATGTGTCCCTGGAAGTCTGAGTATGCAAATGTGTGTGCACGTTGACAATGTGCACCACATATACAGTACATTGGTCCTAACAGGGCTAAGACAATCTATCTGACAAATCAGTCCAGTAATGCTCTGATAATTTAAACTCTGTAAAGACTCATTAATGAGGAGAGAGATGTTCTCTGTCATGGAGCTCTGATCTGCATTACAATAATACAAGTAAGCCAAGTGAGAAAAGAAATGGTTTCTCTAGACTCTGCCAAAAGAGGATGTCAGCTCGTAGATGCCAAGGAAGCTCTTTCCCCTGCATGAGACAGAGTCCTCTACTTTACATCTCTCAGATAATAGGTCTGAGTGTGTGTGCGTGTGTGTGAATACTTGGTACTTGTA
>JAUBNQ010000007.1:12864914-12892081 GCA_032353495.1 Ctenopoma kingsleyae | reverse complement strand
TCTGCAGTGTGAGTTGGGGGGATACAGGTTTGCTGTATTAATAATTATGGATAGATAGATAGATGTGATCACCTGGAGTCACCTGGATGTCATCTGGAGCTATCTGAAAAATTCAAGTTCAACATTCAATCTCCTTTAAGCGCTGTTTAAGCTCAGCCAAAAAAAAAAAAAATGTTGAACTCAATCATACATGTGCTGTCCAGAAGCAGAAAATGAAGTTTAAAGTTGAATGAAGTTGCAGAGTTGAGGGATATTTGTTTGTTTGTCCAAAAAAGAGGTGACATCATGCTGCTACAGTAGCAACTATGGTATAAGCTATTTATTTCAGCCAACAATGACTGGGAGCCCCTAATTTCCCTCAGACAGATGGAGAGGACAAACCATAAAGCAGGAGCAGAAATCATTAAGTCAGTCAAAGCCCTGCAGAGCTGTTTTAATTGTGTGCTTTGGAGCTGTAGGCATAGCTTACCTGATTGCTGCTATAACTAACTGCCTTCACAGAGACAGACGAGATCTTGTGTGGACGTTTAGAGAGTGATTTGTGTTCAGGAGGTTCCTCAGGGAGAGGACGATGGGAAGAGATAGAGGCGCGAAGAATGAGGAGACAGTTCATCACAGAATGAGCAGATTGGACGCTCTCAGCTAGGGAGGACCTTGTCCAGCAGGAGAGACCTAAGCACCGGGCTAATGCTTCCATGGCTCATAATTTACAGCAAACCTGCCACTGTGTATGGTTAGCATTGTCAGTGTGAGACCCTACAGAGGCCTGTGCCTATGGTGCCGTCCCGCCATGTGTGTGTCAGACAGAACACTCATTCAAAGCCTTAATCAATGGCCTTTCTATGGCTATGCTGCTGTGCCCATGTATCTCTGTGTCACTGAATAAATCTGAGCAATGAGAGAACGTGAGCGCACACACAAAGTGCCAGATTACAAACCATAAGAAAAGGATGTATTTGATGCAAACACGCTTATCTCTATGAGGAAATGCACAAATACAGACACAGACTCAACCTGGTACACATTCAGAAAAGGCAGTGAGATGGACAGAAAGGCATACCTGTGAACAAACAAACACAAACAAACCTCAGCTGAATTGTTGACAGGTTGAGCAGGACTTGCATTCCCTACCTTGTGTATAAAGGCATATCAAATTTTGTGACAGAAGATGCCAAGAGTGCCTATTTTGACTGACATACAAGCTAGTAAATCAATCCACTTAAAACAAGCTTTACTTAAAGCTCCCAGAGACTGAATTGTGCCAAGTAACTTTGCCATCAGACCTTAGAGCTTCACAGTCTGGTGAGAATCTCCTGAACACTGCAGACAGGTACCTACTGCAACACAACATAATAGACGCCAACTCTTAATACTAGAACTAAGATTTTTCAGAGCAGCCTCGGCTGGATTGTTAATAATCCATGTTTATTTTTAATTATTAATCATTTCTTGGCCTCTCCCTGAGTCACAGTAACATCAGTACAGACAAACCTATTACAGCTGTATATCACATCCGTAGCAGTCATTTTAGAACAGTATAGATTATGCACCCAAATTCTGCATCTATCTCTTCCATTTAAACCATCTGAACAATCAATCTTGTCAAAAGAGACCCTTTATAAACTCAGAGGAAAGCCTTCCTTTGTCCTCAGAGAGAGATAAATGTGGTTTACAGCAGAACTGCAGCATCTACCCTCAAACTATACATGCATATCTATACTCAAAACTCAATCAGTAGTAAAGAAAGCATTCTTTACCACTTCTCAATAATAAAGAAACCATATCAAAGATGGAGACAGAGAATCAGAAGAGGGCAAAATAAATACTGACAACTAGAGCACAATAATGCACAGATAGCTATTGTTACTACAAAATAATAAATGCATGAAGAATGATGACTTCATAGACATTTGTG
This sequence comes from Ctenopoma kingsleyae, assembly GCA_032353495.1. Lineage (NCBI taxonomy): Eukaryota > Metazoa > Chordata > Actinopteri > Anabantiformes > Anabantidae > Ctenopoma > Ctenopoma kingsleyae. Next base: position 12,890,166 of record JAUBNQ010000007.1, on the reverse strand, counting down.
GCAGTTCACAGTACAATATATAATTTGTGATTAAATTAGATAAGCTGAATGTAAAACATGATGTTGTCGGTAAATATTTGTCAAGGTGTTCTCTAGATACCTTGCCCACTTCTTCCAGCTTTTATTTCCCACAGTCTCTCCCTGCCTGGAGCTACAGCCAAGGCTGCGCTTTGGTGTGTGAATTTACAGGCACAGGCAGCTGCACCAACAGTGTGTCAAGGAGACTTACATGTACTCTTCCTGGGTGAAGATTGGGATGCGTGAAGGCTGAAGGACAGTGATCTCCACAAGAGTACTGTTAGACTTCACTGGTTCCCCATCATCATAAGCTATCACATACAACTGCAGTGGACAAGAGAGAAGACATATAAACACATACACATGCACAGCAAACACAAAACTATTACATTTTTTATCACACTACAACTCACTAGACAAATAATTCCTATTTTGAGGTTGCCAGGCATTTTGTGTAGACACGTTCAGCATCCTAATTAAGACAGACAGGAAAAATAGGATGTGGCGAGAAGCCTGCAAAGCTTCCATAGAGAGAGTGTGAATGTATTGATCGATATTCGTAGACTGTGGAGAATGAGGCGTGGGGGAAGGAGGGTGAGTGGGGTGGCAGGGAGGGAGGGTTAGAAAGAAAAAGAATAAACACAGATAAAAGAAGCACAAAATGAGGAGAGATCTGTAGACTGAGTACGTGACATAGACTCATTAGGACCTATAAATGCAGCACCTGCTCCAGTGTTCACAATCACAAATATGGCTTTACAAGGTCACCTTATGATGGTAATATAGCTTTATGTGAGCCCAGATCATAGATCATTTGTTTATTCTAATGTACAAAAAAATCCAATAGCACTGGTCATGGACACGAAGACAAACAATGACATGATCACTGAGACAAATCAGCAAACACAGTGATGAAGCTGTAAAAATGTTACTGATTTTTAAAAAGTTAGTAGTCACACATTTCTGATCTGAAAATCTTCTCAATAAACGAAGTAGGGCAGTAAACATCAAAAATAAGAAAACAGCAGCAGCTGTAGAAGTAGTTTTTATACTAGTTAATCAATCAGTTAATCATATCATCATTAATTATTACCCATATTAAATCACTCACCTTAAAGGTGACACTTGGCTCTTCGTTGAGGTTGACTTTAGTCACAACCCTTCCAGTGTCCCTTTCCACATCAAAGATGCTCCCACTGTACGGTGACCTGTCCTGGTCCACTCTGTAGCGCACAAAACTGGCTGGAGTTCCCTGGAGGAAAGAGAAATAAGAACATGAATCACATCAACCCACTGAAGTAATTTACAGCCTGTAAAATGTATTCAAGACATATGGAGAAAGCAATATTGTTTACTTAAGACTGTAACTCTATTAATGTTACATTAGATTAATTCAGCATACAGTGGAAGTAACAAAAGGTTGCTCATCTCTCTGTATAACCTGAAAAAAGTGCTTTGATGTGCCACTTACTTACATACTTTAATGCGTTTTAACAACTCTTAGCCTGTCGTAACCCCCATTAGTCTGTTCCTCATCAGACAGCCTAATATAAACTCACTGTTATTCATTGATTTAGACCTTGTCCCTTTCATTTGGAATAAAGAAAAAAGTCTCCATTAAACTCACCCCTCTAGTCCCCAGAGTAACACACTCACATTCATTAGCAAGAGCCTGGACTTTAAAATGACCCTTTGATTAAGATTAATCATGGTTCCTGATTACTTATTATCATTTCTATAGTTAGTATCTTACTCCAGTTTTTACACATTTGGACCACAAATTCAGTCTGATTTAATGTGTTTCTGAAGCTCTGCTCCCTTGCCTGAACTGATTTTGCTCTCCAGGGACGGAGGTGAAACCTGGCTGTAGAGGGAGGCAAATCCAGTAGTAGCAGTGGATCTCATGGGAGGCTTACTCACACAAATGTGTCTAAGAGGTTATAAAACTATCTGAGTGAATTAAGGGGATTCTCAGCAGTAGAGTCTCATCACTAAAAGCTCTTCAAATTCTTTTCTAACACATAATGGAAAAGATGTCAGGACAGTACCATAAAAAAAAACTCCCAGAGAAGTATCTAATACAGTGGATTTGGTAGCAAGGCCTCTACAGCCATGGCAGAGATGGTTAACAGCGCTTAGTTCAAGGCTGAACACAGCATTGTCAGCTTAGCAACAGCAGCTAGTCTTTAGTTTTTGTTTGTCCCACTTGTATCATTAGTTTGCCTTTTGAAGCCATATGTCTGAAGTGGTGCCAGGATAGGACAATACAAAGTCACACCGGTACAGAAAATAAGACAATTTGCCTCACTCATAACACAGTGCCTTACAAAACTATATCTTGTATGCCTGTGAGACGATTGCACAATTTAAAGTAACTGCCGTTTTCAGGAATGGCAAAGTAGAAACTGCCTTTAAAAATGGGTCAAGGAACATACGTTCTATAGTTAAAGCAAAATTGTAGTATTTCTCTGCCGACAGGCAGCTTTACAACAGCTTTTCTTGTCTAGCATTCGATGGACAGACTGTCCACTGCTGCACTGAGCTCATTGAGTAATTAACATTGAAGAGTAGCACAAGAAAATATAGGCATACAGTATTTTGCACTGTTTTTCTTTGCACTGCACCTTTTTTTTTACCACAACCCAGAACAAAGGTTTCAGAAAGATTATTTTCAATTATTTTTATTTTATATGTAACAGACTCAGAAATACTGGGAAGCGGTGAATGATTCTGAAACACAGCGAGGATTGAGCTGACATACCAAGAAACCAAGACATTAATATGAGCTTTGTGTGTGCAGTCTGTATTGTGCAGTTCTGTAAAATTATCTGATTTTCAGACAGACTAGACTAGTGAAGAAATGGGAATCTCTGTAAGGGGCAGCAGTCAACCTTGGCTGGTGTGATGACACCACAGTTTAATTTTCTGCCAAGTATTGTGCCTCTTACTAGAACATCTGTCTACATGGTGATACTACTCTACTCTTATTTGGGGTGACACTAACGTTGACGTTGTGCAGCACAAAACTATGAGCAGGCATTGTGTACACCATTATAACCTGACATAACCGGACAAAACCATGCATATTTGCTGCATCAAAACTACAGTCCCAAGCGAGTCTCTTCCTTTCTTTACGTGTGCCGGTTTTTATGTGCTTGTGCAATAGAGGGAGAGAATTGTTGTATACACACCTTTGAGTGTGTGTTTAGCAAGCACTAGAGTAAGCTCCTGTTTTACCAAAAGGTGTCTTTGACAGGCATCCTGTCAATAAAGAGCTTTGAGCTCCCAAATCCAAGTCAATAAGAAACTGAGTCAGTGGGCTCCTGTTGGGAAACCTAATCCCTCTGTCTGTCAAACCACTTTGCAGAGTCACTCCCATGTCTCACTTCCATGGTAACATGATAATGATGATTTCCTACCTATTATTTGTGCTACCACACTACTGTATGTGTTGTACTATACACAATTTCTGTTCTGGGAAAAACACTGTATAAAGTGATAAAGCCACAAAGAGAGGAAGAGCAGGAGGAGGGACAGTCTTCCTCTGAGAAGGGAACAAAGACATACAGCAGTCATTGTGACACATAGGGATGTTCTACCACCCACAGCTGATGCATCCATATCCCTCGGCATTTAAATGCTGAAGAAAGTACATAAGCTCACCCAGCTCAGGTGAGATCCCACCAGTATTGAATCAATTCATTCACGACTCTGAAACCATGTCCAGAGTTTGAAACTATACTACTCAAAAAAAATTAAAGGAACACATCAGATCTCAACTGTAAAAAAAAAAATCATGCTGAATTATTCATACTGAAATGGAATGGGTAATGTGTTAGGAACAAAAGGATGTCACATCATTTGATGAAAATGAAAATTATCAACCTACAGAGGGCTTAATTCAAAGTCACCAAGAAATTTAAACAGACTAACTGATGTGACAGACTAGTCCAATTTGCTTAAATGTCATTGCAGCAACTCAAGATGGTACTCAGTAGTTTGTATGGCCCCCACGTGCTTGTATGCATGCCTGACAACGCTGGGGCATGGTCCTTATGAGATGACAGATGGTGTCCTGGGGTATCTCCTTCCAGATAAATATGATGTCCCAAAGACGTTCTATTGCATTTAGGACAGGTGAGCGTGGACGCCAGTCAATGGTATCAATACCTTCATCCTTCAGGAACTGCCTGCATACTCTTGCCACATGAAGCCGGGCATTATCATGCACCAGGAGGAACCTAAGACCCACTGCACCAGCTAAGGATTTGATCTCAATACCTAATTGTGAGTCAGGGTGCCATTGTCTATCCTGCACAGGTCTGTGGGTCCCTCCATGGATATACCTCCCCAGATCAACACTGACCCACCATCAAACTGATCATGCTGAACAATGTTGCAGGCAGCATAACGTTCACCGCAGCTTCTCCAGACCCTTTCACGTCTGTCACATCAGCTCAGAGTGAACCTGCTCTCATCTGTGAAAAGCACAGGGTGCCAGGGCTGGACCGGCCAATTCTGTGTTCTCTGGCAAATGCTAGTTGAGCTACACGATGCCGGGCAGTGAGCACAGGGCATCGGGCCCTCATGCCACCCTCATGAAGTCTGTCTCTAATAGTTTGGTCAGAGACATTCACCCGCTGGAGGTCACTTAGTAGGGCTCTGGCCGTATTCATCCTTTTCCTCCTTGCACAAAGAAGCAGACACCAGTTCCGCTGATAGGTTAAGAACCTTCGACGGCCCTGTCCAGCTCTCCTAGAGTAACTGTCTGTCTCCTGGAATCTCCTCCATGCTCTTGAGACTGTGTTGGGAGACACAGCAAACCTTCTGGCAATGGCACGTATTTATGTGCCATCCTGGTGGAGTTGGACTGCCTGTGCAACCTCTGTAGGGTCCAGGTATCACCTCATGCTACCAATAGTGACACTGACCCTAGTCAAATGCAAAACTACTGAAAAGCAGTCAAAAAAAGATGAGGAGGGAAAAAATGTCTGTGGACCTGCCATTCCTGTTTTTGGGGTCGTCTCATTGTTGCCCCTTTAGTGCACCTGTTGTTAACTTCATTAACACCAAAACAGCTGACACTGATTAACAACCCCCTCTGCTACGTAACTGACCAGATCAATATCCCAGAAGCTTAACTGACTTCATAATGATGATTAAAAAGTGTTTCTTTAATTTTTTTGAGCAGTGTATTAGGGCAAGACTGGGAGGTTACTACGATACTCCTGTTCCTTTTTTCAGTTAAAAATTTTAAAAAGTCTGTTCTTGTGTGGTTTGTGTGAAAAGGTTGGTTTGGTGGAAAAAACCCCTCACTTTGTATCACAAAAAAGAAAGAATATGAGCAAAAAGCCTGCTGAGTCACCAAGCGTACAGTGATGAAATATTAATATACGCAGCACTGCCAATAAAAGATGTTCAGCTGAGGTGAATGACATAGAACCAAACATTTTCAGGACTTGTACTTTCCTAAATATACAGTGCTGTAAAAAAACATTTGCCCCCTTTTGTATTTTTTTAATAGTTCAGTAAATACAAAATGTTTTTAAATGATGATTTCATTTATTAGGAAAAAAATGTTTCCAAACCTTTCTGACCATGTGTGAAAAGGTTTCCCCTTAATAAATGAAATCCTTCATTTGGAAACTGCATTTTTTATTTGTTCAAGCTATCTATGTGTAATATTAAAATTTCTTTCATCTGAATCATTTAAATGTGACAAATACGCAAAACAAATAAAACAAAGCAGGGGGGCAAATACTTTTTCACAGCACTATTAACACACTGACAGACACACATCAAAGTAGTAACCCTCTAAAAACTGTTGTAGTGTATTGCTACTGCTTGTATCCACACAATTTCTTAACAGAATTTCTCTTCTACATGGTGTATTTTTTGTTCCTTGGTTTGCAGATTTAAAAAAAAAAGAAAGAAAATGTTCATAGCTTCATAGCTCCAGTCTCAGGAGAACATGCTCAGATATAGCTAGGTAAAGGAGTCAGACGAAACATAATGTTGTCTGGTAGATGAGTCATACAAGTGACGATGCTAAACAAGACCCCATCACAGTTAGAATTACTGGTGCAGAATGAAAATACAAACAGCACTGTAGCTCCAATTAGATTATGGCAGTATTGAAAGCATGTTTAAATTTCAATTCAATTCAGTTTTATTTATATAGCGCCAAATCACAACAAAAGTCATCGTAAGGTATATAAGATAAGTATACAGAATGTTTGCATGTTTCAAATGCTTCGTGTGATGCTAGGGTTAAACTGGCTGACGTACTGTCATAGTAAAAAGGTAAAAATCAACAAGCAAGGATTTCATCTCTTCTATATTACAGACACACATGAAGTCAAAAAAACATGAAAATGATGCATTTGTTTATACTCACTGGTGGATCTTGGTCCTGTGCAAAGACAGTTGTTATGACAGTTCCTTTCTCTGCATTGGGGGCCACCATGCCCTTATACAGGTCTTGGCTAAAGACAGGGGAGAAGTCATTCATGTCCTAAAAACAAAGAGAAAAACAAAAACAAAAGAAAAAATAAATGTAAGGATATACTCTATGTATGGGTGATATTTGTAACCATGGCCCAGCAATTACATTGTAGTTGAGTGTAAAACATTTTTGGCTCAGAACATTACAGAATCTTCAGAAACACTCCTGTAGATTAGATGTAATGAAAAAAGGGCAGATAAAGAATTACATTAAATGTATGAGTGTATTATACTAGTACTTTTGCTGATGCTGTCTGTAGGCTAAAAACAGTAATATTGTAGCAGTGCAGATTTGCAGCTGCTGCTTTGTTTGAAATGAGTGTGGATTCAGCCAGTTTTTAGTTCCTACAGTATATCAGCATGTTCCCTAGTTTGTCCTTCAAGAGCCATGAATCTGAGCTGATGCACAATCGCGAACGTCATCACACATACAGTAAACACATGGGTTTATGTTTTCTTATTTCCACAGCATTGTGTCAGTGTATTAATAACTAACAACACGTTACAATAACTGATAATGGGAGATACACATAGGTAGATGAGTTTATTGTCACTGCAAAAAAATATAAAATATAATAAATATAAACAAAAAATAAATATAAATCTTTTGCTTACATGGAACTTATATTTAACAATCCCTCAAGAAATAATATAACAGAGTGTGAATCATAAGGCTGCAACATAACAAATTAACATCAAACAACTAAAGGCACCTACACTGACTAACACATCACCTCTTGTAGACTTTGTGTAGGCCAAAAATTGGCACCGGAAAATAACTATAACAGTAGGCGACAGTAGTCTGTATTCTTTATTCAAAAGAGGAAAGCAGGAGCAAGACCTATGACTGGAGATATACAAACCATAAGCAAAGCAGCACTTGGCAGCATTTGCTTATTATTTTCACACCAATCTTGCTCAGTACAGATGGATTTAATCAACAAAGTGTCTGATAAGAAGCTGTAAATGGCACTAGAGTCAATGTCTCTTCTTATGCTGTGATTCACTAAGCTGATCAGTCAATCAGAGTGGTCTCTCTTAGCCAATGGGTACGCTGTGGATACAACATGTTAAATTACATTTAAGTCAGACAGGGAATCAGCTAATTGTGCTGAAGTGTTTTCACTGCTAACTATATAATAACCATACAGATATAAAAACATGCAAAAGCAACTTAAAAATTCCTGAGATATTAAACTCAGGACATGATATATGGGGGAAAAGACACCAAAAAAAACCAAACAAAAATAAACAATGTCATGCTGGCCCTTTTAATTGCAATGACAAGACTTATGTGAAAAATTGTAAATGCTGCCTTGTTAGCTCATATTTCTTTACATTAAACCCCCTTTAGAATTGAAAGAGTTTTGATGAGATTCAGTGATTCTCTACTTTCCAGAACTTAACATCACCATCTCCTTTTAAATAATGCCAAGCAGATCCCTACCACATTGTGGGTCCGCAAAGAAATGGAATCTTGTTAACTGTGTAACCCTTACTTTCCTTTTTGAGAATGAAAACTCTGTGAGGCGTTCACATATCTCTCAGAAACAGCTTACCTCTATAGTATAACTGCTGGAGCCTGATGTTCCTTTCTATTGACTTTTCCCTTTACTTTCTACTGTTTTGACTGAGCCATAGGCAACCGTATCTGTTCTATAAACTCAGTGGTGGAGGGCAGCCTCCCTTTGATCTTTACACCGGTTTTGTGTTTCCTAGCAGAAAATCTATGATCCAGCTCTTGCTTTGAACAACAAAGCCTAATCCTTGTGCTGCAAGTGTTGAGGTTGAGGATGAGGCTGTGCACAAGATGCATGCATGCACACACACACAGACTTGTGTTTTCTTAAAACATGCATGTCCGACATGTGTGCACATATAGCATTGTATCTCCATCAATGCACACACACACACACACACAGTCACAGACAAACACAGAGGGTGTCTGTCTGTACTTTTCTGAAGTGCAAGAATAGAAGAAAAGGTTTGGGGGACTAATTTGGAAGCAAGATGTGGAGGACACTCAATCCATCACTGCAAGGCATGCGACATCAACAGAACAGTACAAGGGAAAATCAAACAAGTGACTTCAAATAACCCTCTGGAGTTGTTATATGAGGAAGGTAGTGGAATCTACTCCATCTCAAGTTCCTGAGAAACCTGTGTGAATCCATTATGTTCATTCTAATGCATGTCTGCCATTTCAGATAGACAGTGGTTTGATATCAGTGGCTGCGCAATTCCTTTTCCTAGGTGACAGCACGAACACTGGAACAAAGCTTGTCCTTACTGGAGGACAAATTTTCTACAGGTAGACAGATCACGCAGTGAGCATGCTTGAATAAGCTTAAGCATTTCCTCCCATTCAGTGTAATATAGGAAACTTAATTCTGCAGACTTGTCACTATGGGTTGGACTGAATTCATACATAGAGATAAATGTGCATGCATCTGAAACAGAATTACTCACAGGGTGAAAACACACTCACATTAACACAAACACACACACACACACACACTCATACACATGAATAGTATTACAACACTAGGTGGCTAATCCTGTCACTGGAATTCAGCTGTTAATCTCGTGAAAGGTTGGAAAGGGAACACAAGCTCCTGAAAAACCTGACATAATTGCTGTCACAAAGCTAATGAGTCATTCAGATCTGGAAAGCACTGTGTGCAAGGCAGAAACACCTATCTATCATTTCTCTTTGTCCTGGTGATGTTGCGAGGACAAGAAGGCCAGGAGGCTAAAGCATGTTTTACAAAGGAAATTCTATCAGCTTTCAATCTGAATGGTATAACACTGAATTACACAATAGCAGGCCAGGTGCATTACTGTACAATATGTCTCCAATATCCTCTTGGACTGCAGTTTATGTGAGCAATTACAACAGTAAAATTGCTAATGACTCATCACATATTCTGAGGAACAATGAGGATAGATGGAAGGAGAATAAACCACTGATGGTTCTAGTGGGCTGGCTATACATGGCCTCTTACCGTGATGCGGACCGTGACTGTAGCTTGCCCTGGAGGCATGACCCCTCTTTGGTCCACAGCTTCTACCTGGAAAGTGTATGAAGGCCCCATGCCCATAGCGGCCAGGCCCTCAAAGTCCAGGGTCTGCAGCACAGCTAACTCCCCGGTGACAGCGTTCAGAGAGAACAGCTGTCTGGCCGATTCAGTCTTGATGCGATACGTGACATTGGAGAAGAGGTCAGGGTCCATCGCCTGTAAAGAAGTGGAGGAAAAGGTGAGGAATGAGTAGAAATAAATAAGTACAGTACATTGTAAGGGAACTATATGGAAGGAGAGAGAGGGACCTTAAAAACACTGGGACCTTAGATATAGAGACATATAGTATAATGAGGCTGGTATATACTGCGGACATGAAATGTACATATCTATTTTAATTTTCAAATTTGATGCTGCAGGGATCACTTTCATCAATCATTAATAGGTTCTGATAAAATTATATCAGGAGGAAATTGCCCTCATGTAGACCTTATGGTCCTCATTGCATGCAATAAAAAAATCTGAGTAGATATAATTTAAATGCCACTACAGTGGGAGATCATTAGATACAGTAGTATTAAAGAACGGCAACCCCCTCAGGGACTTGAAAAAGTATTTACTCAATAGGTTCCATCTTCTGGGAACCAATGTAATTAACTGAAGTGTAGTATGTCATGGTCAACTGCAACGATGGACAGGCCAACTGAGCTGAATGCGTTCAGGTATAAGCAGTAGGTTTCAAAGTCCTGCCACTTCCTTTTCCAGACTATATACTCTCTCACTTTTCCTCTTTAGGTATCTTACATCCATCCATTTAGAGTCTCATTGTCTCTGAGATTAATGGTATCACTGTGCCACTGCCACTCACACCACGTCACTGACAGCACCCTGCTTCTCATCGTCCCTTCGAGGTTTATCCTCCTCTGAGAAATGTCACACACAGTGTGGCAGGACTTACTCGTTGCTCTGCTCTATGTTTTCTCTGCATGTACAGGGATTACCCAGACTTTACTTTACTCAATGCAAACATGCACTGACATGTGACAGTGTTGACACTACCCAATGACAAATTCCATGAAGAACAAAAAAAAATTAAACAAATTCAACATTTCTGCATTATATTAATGTTGTCATGAGAGATGTAAAACAATCCTCTGCTAAAGCCTGCTTATGACTTGAAAAATCCAGCTTACGTCTTATTCTGTTTGAGTCTAAAAATGCCCAGAGAGCTGTCATGATGGGAGAAAAAAAAACCCAAAACATTACTCGCTGCTGTGTATACAAGGCTGTGCATGTTTCTGTCTGTGTAAATGTTACCATCTGGAAGCATTTGACATTTTAAACACTGAGTTAAAAGATGTTAAATGTATGTTGTTTCAAGTACCCGTCATGCATGTTGAAAAGGAAGATAAGTGACATCCAGCATAGGGATGAAGAAACAGAGAAGTACTTACACTTAGCTTCAGAACCACTGTTCCCACGGGGCTGTTCTCAGGTACGTTCACCACATAATTTTGCTGGGAAAATACTGGGCTGTTGTCATCGATATCCATGACCTGGATTGAGAGGGTCAAGGTGGTCCGACGTGGGTCCACTGCCCCATCTGAGGCCTCTACTACCAGGTCATATTGGCTCCTGAGCTCCCGATCAAGAGGCACTCGTGTGTAGATGCTGCCATTTGCAGTGATCATAAACAAGTCAGGATGATTCACGATCCGATACTGCACCTGGCCATTAGCCCCTGCATCTGGATCTGTGGCCTGAGTAGACAAAAGTGATCAGAGGGCTTTGTTATGGAAAGATGTGTGATTATTGCAGAAATATAATAGGAAATGGTTCCCTTACAATACTGATATTTGGGCATATTGCCCATATAGAACAACTGTCTGCCACGTTTATGTTTGACTTCAGTTTGGGTGCTCTCATATCTGACACTTGCATTTTTGCTATTATTGTTTTCAAACAATCAAGATTTAATACAGCCAAGCTCCCAGAGCAAGTCAGTGAGCTACAGTGACCATAATTAATTGCACCTGCATATCAGCATTTGATTGAGTGGTGGTCTGTGCCAGTGCAAACTGAATAGAAAGACAGCGTGAAATATAACCTGGATAATCAGATGGAAATATAATTGCTTAATGTTGCAATGGCCATTATCGTACAGTGAACTGAGAGAGTTTGTATGCTAAAAAAAAAAGTAGTTTATGGGCTTGCTAAATGAAATGTCAATAAAAAGTCATGAGTGAAGGCCTTTTCCCCCCCTAATACCACTTAACTAAACTGACTACTTCTGAAACACAAGGAATCAATTTGCATACATCAATATCAGCAGAGAAAGATACATATTCACAGATACACTGCATTTGAACAACTGATTTTAAAAATGCAATGCAGAGGTGTTTCCCTCTAGGCAAACAGCAGCTGTTGTAAGTTTGACATGATCCATTACATGATTCATTAGAGCTTGGCTTTATCTTAACGCCTGACATATTTACAGAGGCTTCAGCTACAAAGCCATGCAAGCTACAGTGCTGCAACCCAGCTGAAACAACTCCTACACATTTGTGTCTCATTTCCTCTTGTTCATATTGAGATGGCAGCCATTATCACAGGCCAGAGTCATTTTTTCATGCAAACTCTGCATATGAAAAAGTGGAATCATCCTTTAACAGTAAATTAAAAACTGTAATGAAGGAATCGGAAACTGTGAGATTAAGAAAAAAACATGCGGCTCTTCTGTGATGCTGTAATGATTCCTTTAGGGGGAAAAATGTTATTTGCTTAACAAAATGTTATTCCTGTTTGGATATGACAGGTCATTATTACATTTGTGTTGTAATTGGGAATCGGGAGAGAGAGAGAGGGGTGGGGGCAGAAAAAAAATGAGAGAGGAGAGAGAGCTCAAGCCACATTTCATCTGTCTGTTTGGTAATAATATCTCAACCTCAGTGCAAGTCAGGACAAGGCAGTGAAAAGAGAGAGAAAAAGAGTCCTATGAGGAACAATGAAAGGGACGGGAGGATACACATACAGTATGGTTGCTGAAAGCTGCCATCAATTTGTTTGCCTGACTAATATTCAAAGCCAAGGCTAAAAATTGGACCTCAGCATTAAGCGTCTGCAGAACAGGCCACTCTGTTTTGCCAACATGTCAATATGTGCATACGGATCACTACTTTTCTGCAGTGATTACGTAATAAAAAAATCTCAGGCCCTGCTGCCTTGTAAGAGATGCAATCCAATTAATTCACAGCCAAATAAAATCAAATGATAAATTTTCATATGTCTGTAGTCTCCAGTGGACAAACTAATGCATGTATTGTATATATCTGCACAGAGAGGAGACCCGCAGCAAAAAAAAGGGCAGTCGTGATAAAAAGCCAGGGATGTATAACTATTTTGCACTGATCTCTAACTTATAGCTAAAGTCTTTTTCATATTGAAGCTGTAATTTTGAGAAACTTTGACATGGTTTTTAAATCACTATCCACGTGGTGAAGACCTTTTATTGTGAGATATTGGGCGAGCATCTACTGCAGGAGCACTAGAACATCCTGTAGGTGCTGGTGGTGGTAGCACAAAAATAAGCTTCAGCAGGTGGATGCACCTGCAGACATTAAAGGACCTGAAAATATAGCCAGTTCTGGGCATTTTTATAGCTCTTATCTTTTTCAGCACTAGCTACCGCTCTGTTCATAACAGCTGCTACGGTGGTTGATTTGGGTGTTGTTGGGTGACACTGTTGCTCTGGAGCGGTTTATCAAAGTTCAGACTTAAATCCGACTTAGATGCTATGGAATGACCTTAGACTAGGCTTGTTTTCCTTTTGCATTTCAAAAAACATCATATTCACCTTGCCTTGAATCATTAATGCGTGATATAAAATTTAGTCTAAATTGCCCACTTGCAATGTATGCAGAATGGTGCATTGTTGCAATCTGAGCACAAGTAAGTTGGCAGTGTTGTCAATTGTCATAACATAGCAAATAGTTTCCAGTCTATGTGAGTGTGTATAATAGGAACAGGTGTGAACCAGTTCCAATTAGAGTAATCCAAAATGCTTTAGGGCTAGCACTAAGCTACTTAATAGTGTTATAGATTTGCATTCAGTCATCTCACTGCTGGCAATTGCTTGAAGCTTTATGATTGGCTGTATTATTACTCCCTAACCGCAAGTAAATTCAAAGCATCACAGCAAATGTGAATTGATTTAAATGTGAACTAATGAAGTGGGCAAAAATAGTATCTTAATTCAAGCAGTCTGCATCTAATCAGTTCTTTCATCTGTCAGTGGATTCTTCCTAAGTATGCATGTGACAGTGAGCTGCAGGCTATTGAATGGTATGGCCAACATTTGCTCAATAAGACAAACTTGTATCAATCATGTACTTGTACTGAAAGTTCCTGAAAAACTTTCACATCAGAAGATGTTATTTAGGCCCACAGAAAGAGAGCTAGTTGTTACAGAGCATTTGTCAGCCTATCAGGACGGGTGATGAAACATAGAGAAATACTTAAGCGGTATACACTGAGTGACGATGCTCTGGCTCTAGAGCTTTTTCTGTTTCCTTTTTGTTTTGTTTTGTTTTTACCAATGACACATGGAGTTTGGAAAGTTGTCAATGTCAGGTGTGTCTCCCAGTGTACAAAGTGAGCAACATCATCTCTTTTCCTGCACACTTGCCGATACAAAACCAAATTCTACTTGCTAATGATAATGTCATATTTCTATATAAACTACCATTAAAGCATGTCTAAAAAAAAGCAAGTCTCTATACAAATTAACTGCACTGACAAATCTTTGTAGGGAACGTCATTACAACTAAATTCAGTTTTCTATTAATATAATGACAATATGTTGTTACTTAATGTAAATGGCATGTCATAAACTAAACTAAACATATCAAGACAGATTTATCTGAGCTGTCAATTTTAAAGAAAAAAAACACATTGCATTAGAACCCAGTCATAATATGATTACATTTAACACAAAAACAGTAACATATTTTTTTAGGAGACAGGGTTGACTGATGAAGTCTATAAGAGCATAATCATTATAGAGCCAAGTAAATCTGGGTGTTGTCTGCATAGATACCGTGAACTGTCTTTCCGCCTCGCACAATTTAGTAAAAGGGAAAAACAAGTCCAGCAACAGAAGGCTTTCTATAGTCAACAATCAGCATAAATGTGATAATGTGTCATTTGTAAGCTTCTTACATAATCTAATCTAATGTACCATCCTGTGCACAACTTTGTGCTTAGAATATGTAGCTTATTTCCTCTTCCTATTTTATGAAACAGTACCACATTGGAAAAACAACAACAAAAAAAATTGTCTGCACCCCTCCTTGATCAGCTACAAGAGGCTAAGCTGTAGCCTCTCTGTGTGCATGTGCATGGAGAGTAGGATTGTGTTGAGCTAAGTACTTTAATGTACTTTTCTTTTCAGTCAGGAAGGCACAGCCTCAGATCAAGTTGGCGAGGGGCCAGCTGAGAAAACCCTCTGAGGCAGGACAGAGATGGGGAGAGAGAGAGAGAGCGAGAGCAAGCGAGAGAAAAAAGCCCCAGTCTAGCTTTTGGCTGCATTTCTAAAGAAACACTTGGGAGTGAGATTGAAGGTAGCTTTACTGCATGCAAACACCAAACTTCCTTCATATGTCCTTTTGTCTAATTTCACAGTTCACAAACTTACAACATTTAATGGTAGTCCATTATTACCCAAGGAAAAATGAAAAGGATGCCTATGTATATGAGATGTATATATCCTGAAAGCTGACAAATGTAGCTGCTGTCAGAGAGCCTGTTTACTTTGAGAGAACTCTTTGTTTGTTAAAGTAACTACAAGGACATGACAAGGACCTACAATGCCACAAAAACAAATACCTGATGATTTTCTACACTTATCATAAACCTATTTAAAGAGTTTACTTGCTAAAAGTTTAAAGCCATTAAGACATCTGTATCCACATGAAATTAAGGTATTTTAGAGATTCCTACACGGAGATGCTGAGCCATTATCAAATGTACTGCATGTGCTTCTTTGTTAAACTATTTTTGTAATTATCTCACACCATAATAGTTATATTTTATTTTATGCATCACATCACAGAGCACTGCCTGGGAGAACTTCAAAACCCCCAAACCCCTGTATATCCTCCCAAATTCTATCCTTTGAAACCTGACTCCCAAACTTAACTCTGAACCGTACTGAATGTCACAACTAGGTTTCAAAACAGTTGGGAATCAATTTGGGGAGTGAAACTGTATAAGAAATATAAGCAACAGAAACTGGATTTTACTGCCCATGTCTTCTGGAAGCTTGTGTGAATAATGACAGAGGATATCTCCTGTTATAAATGCATGATTAAACCACTGACAAACATCAGGCCAATTAATCTGCAATGGTAATTAGAAAAACCTGGCTGCTCTGGGAGTGGAACCAGTCCAGTGAACATGGATAAAGCTTTGCGTGACAAATCTGTTCAACAAGATCAACCACACAGAAAAATGTCAGGTAATTTTTTAAATGGGTAACAACAAAGAAAAATAATGTACAGCCATGATTGTGGTTTGTACAACACATTTGGTGACAAATGTGATCCTGATGACTGATAAAAGGACGGTTAAGTGGACGTTGGTGAAAAAACATTTTATTAATTTTAAAAGAGTACAAACAACTATTCTTGCTAAAGCGTTACACTTACCCTGACTTGTCCTACGAACAAGTTGGCCTGTTCTTCTCGCACGGTAAAATTAGTGGGTATTGTGAGGTTAAACACAGGGTCGTTATCGTTGACATCAGTGACCACTATGTTCACAGTAGTAGTGGATGTCTGAAGAAAAAAAAAAACAATGTCATTCAGTATTCCTTTATACTGAGTATTAAAATAGAACAGCCATAAAAGCAGCGGAAAACATTTGGATATTTTTTATTTTATTTTCGGAACCAACTTTAAAATACAACAAACAACACTTTTTGTGATGACTTTATCTCTTCTACTCATTAGAATCAAACAAGATTGCCGGCTAAACAAAGTGATAAATGGTTTTAGGAAGTACTTTGGACTCACAAATGAGTTGAGAACAAAAGACAACAGTCTTTAAATATCAACGGCAAATTAAAAAAGAAAACCGTTATTATGGGCCCAGGAAATAAGTGACATTTCAAGCTGAGAACTGTACATTTTAAAAAGTATGACAAAGATCACAGCTTTGGTTTGCAGTAAAAATACCAACCGCCATCCAGGTAAACAGAACACAATTCTATTAGTACTAAAGTGTGGAAGTTAGGAGGTAGGAGGTATTGCTGTCTGAGCATAGGAGGTTTTCCCCAGAAAATTTGTTAGTGGAAGTGGTAAACTATAATTTATTTCAGACGAGTCCACTTTTCCTATATGTTGCAATAAAGTGTACCATTAGACTCACACAATAATTCCTAGTTTAGGAAAAACATCAAAAATCATCCAACCCCATTACATAAAAAGCAGCATCCACTGGAAAAACAGCTTAACAGCTACATCTAAAAAAAAAAAGTATTTTGAAATGTCAAGTTGTCAGTCATTCTACTGTAATGCTTTTTAGTTATTACAGAGAGGCTAAAACGTGGTTTGGTGGATGTGGTAGAACTTACAAATCATACTTAGAAAAAATTGAAAACCCTTATATTTCATGTGTTTAGTTGATTTCTCATTTCATAATGTACAGAAGGATTTACAATTAGTTATAACATACGATTAATGACATCAACATAGATTCACTACAACCCTTGTAAAATGAATTATAAATTAAATTTGTGGAGGAGTATGCCTATAAGCACTTACGTACTATTAGTCATATGTGAAATTTGAATGCCAACATTTACGCTTTGTATGCATTAGGTAGGCAGAAATTTATCTGCATATAATACTATTCAAACTGTACTGGCCTTCTGCATTCACATTAGGGGATATGTACTGATATTAACATATGAAGTACAAACTGTACAAGGTTGTAAGACTGTGTAACCCTGTATCTTTGGCATGAAAAATGAGATGAGATGTGTTACGTATCCCTTCCTCTGATCATATGCTTTAATTTCAACATGCCAAGAATAAGAAATTTAGTCAAATATCAACGCTGGCACTATTTTTTATGACATTAGACTATATCATTGTTGAACGACATTGTAGAATACATGAATACGTATGTTTACAAATTATATTATGTTTGCGTGTGTGTTTTCTATATTACTTGTTCTTTTGTTGATATCATATTGATATCCCTGTTAATATCAATACCAAGGTACAGCTGTACAGTGGTACACATTAGCATGGCCACTGTGCACCACTGTACAGCTGTTAACCCTCAAACAATGACACTGTACACACACCTATAGCACAACTATAAATCAACATAGAACAAATTGCTGCATATGCATCTATAATCTCTTAGTGCACTGGGATGGAGCTGTATGTGAATAATGGTGTAAAGGATATCCTTTGGGGGAAGAAGGATGGGTGGGCGTGGGAGGAGTTGGCCCTTGCAAGAAAAAAAAAAAAAAACTTCCCAGAAGACAGCTGTTTGAAGTTGCTCAGGCAGATGAGACATTCAGCCGCACAACGCGAAGGAAATGACCTAGTTAATGTCACCTTCATCTCACTGTCCACTGGGAATCCCTTCACCATTGTTGTTTTCTTTGTTCAAGCTTCTGAGACGTATATAATCAGTCTTTTCATGTACAAATTGACATGGCAACCCATGCTGAAAACCATCACACTCCCTGCCTCTTTTGCTTATTCACTACTAAAATGGCAATGCGCTGTAAGAAGAAGCAGATCACTGTCTGTGTGGCGATGGGATGTACTGATTTGTCATTTCACAGAAGACCTGAAGCCTAATTATCATCCCCATCCTAGCGTGGGAGTTCTTATCAAAGCCAAAACTCCTGCCTCTATGGTTATGGAGTGTGATTAATGAGTATGCTGCTATTATTTATTTAATATAAAAAAGACAGAGCCCTGTGATGCTTTGTCTTCTGTCCTCACTCTCTAAAAGACACAGACTTGCATGATGGTGTTTTGCCTGTTAAGTGACAATTCTAACCAGAAATTGCAAGGACTGAAGGCTGTCAGGAGTCATGTACTGTATTGCCTTTGAGGGCAAGAAGAAAAACTTTATCCAGCATGGGTGAATATTTGGGATCTGATTATTTGATTATTGCTATGACTGTTGAGTGCGTGTGCCTGTAAATGTGCCTCTAGATATGAGAGGAGCGGTATTTGCACAGGCAAGTCTACTTTCTGATGGAACGATCGATACCAACGTACCCCTACTGACTATACTCAACAAGACGTAGTGCCAAGGTAAAGGATAGCTTGTTTTGCTCCCATAGTTACCAAAATTCTGCGCTAATTACACATCCAAATCCCTGGAGTCCTCCTCCATTTCTCTACTCTTTCTGTCCCCTCCTACTGTGCTTATCTTGATTCTTTCCCTCTTTCCAGTCTTCCTCACAGTACTCCATTTCACTGAAAATGTTCCTCATTTCCACCCTCCTACAATCCTTTACAGCGCCTCTCTCCCTCATTCAACTTCCTTACTGTCGTGACCGCATTTCTTTCTAGCTGTGACATTTAGCCCACACGAGCCAGTCGGTAATTTACTTTGTGGACAAGACGTTTGGTACACACAGACACACACTATACAGGTAAAGGGTGCTGATTTGTCCATCAATATTATGACAAAATCCATCAGCTTGTGGTTACCTCATTCTGTGAGGTGAAGCCCCAACTTACACTTTATTTATTTCCTCTCTGACCCTAGCATTGTCCGATCCCTCTGCCCATCTCAGACCTAACTGTTACACTCTCCCTTTGCACTTGTACGTGTCTGGGATACTCACAAATACACACAGCATATCTACAGCATACCTGCTTCTCATACAGCTCCACTTGGCCAACACTTGTGGTCTGTCAACAGATGAGAAGGAGCTGTACATCGGAGTGTTTATGCATACGCAGGTGAGAGGGGAGAAATTAACATCATTCTTTTGACAGCTCATCAGCTAATGTTCGGTACCTATCATGCACAGCATCTTAAAAAGGAAACCACATTTCACTCCTGCTTGGAACAGAGACAGCTGCAAAAACTGAGCCAACAGAGGTGAAGTCTAATTAAATTAAGACGGTTTATATGATTATCAGCTCTAGGTGCGAGACGGAGCAGCCAATATTCACTTCCAGTTATAGTGTCTGCTGTTTCTCTAGGCTAAGTTACAAAGACAGCTCTGTGAATGTACACTCTAAATAGGCTACTGCTCAAGTACTTGTTGATACAATGTATGAATAGCAGCTTTTATACTGATGTATGGTACTACATTAATTTCTTTGTCTTGGTTAGTAAAACTTGCCTGGGAAAACAGTTGCACAACGTTCTGTGACTTAAGCATGAGAAAAATCAGAAAACACTGATGTCATAATGACATCATCGGTGTTGTGCTTCAGCATGAGGCAAATTTATAACAGAATACATGCATTACAAATTGGATGTGGTTGCTTACTAAACACGGGGGGCCTAAATAAAAGATTAAAAGATTCTGAGAAATGCAGGATTGTGTATTTTGGGAACTCATATTAGCGACTGAAAGCCTGGATATTTTGTACCATTGAAACAGAGGTAGCATCAAATCGCTTGAACACTCTAAGAATTAATGTATCTAGACTAGCAAAAATGTGTTCCAAACCAAAGTGTATGAGCATATAAGAAAATTACATAGGACAACATGAGAGTTTTTCTTTTCACTGAGTAACTAAGCAGTTATATTTACACAACTGTTCAAAATATGCTTTTATAGCTCAAACTAAAATAACACAACTAAGTATAATGTTGTCACATGTAATATTTCACTTGAAGATGTAAAAATCAATTTGCACTACAAAACTTGAACTGAGCAAACACCATATCACCACCAAATACGAAGTACTTTAACTTTAGAAACTGAAAAGATTTGCAAAACTTTGCTAGCTCATGTAGCTGTAACTCAGCATTTGCTTTTTGCCAGTGAAAAATATTAATTCATTCACACATTCATTGCAAAGAAGTAACTTGGTCAGTGAGAATCACTTAAGTTTAATCAAAGGGAAATAATAATACAGCTAATATGACCCTAACCCATCCACAGCTGCATTCACAATAATCAATGTCAATCGGCTAAAAATCATCAGTAAAGAACTCAATAATTTAGCAAAAAAAAAAAAAAAAAAAAAAAATGGGCAGGCAGCCCTTATTAATCTGGTGTTGCACTGCTTTGGAGCAAAAAAAGTATTGCTTCTGAGTCCTAGAGCTACAAGAGAGTTTATGAATCTGTGTCAAAATCACAAAGTATTACACTCAGAGTTCAAACACACTATTAGAATTTCAAGGATAATGAAGCACTTGGGTTCAGTGAGCCAAATTTCTGGGCTAATAAGCTTGTGTGAAAAGATTTTTTTAGCTAAATGTGTTCAAAATGTTTCAGGGTCATCGATGCTGTGAAATCACGCCAATAGTTTAATAAAGAAAGTTGTGCCTCACCCCTCCAGGGTGCCCATCAGAGGCAGTAACAATTAGACGATACTGATCGGTGGTCTCTCTGTCCAGAGGCTTACCCAGAAGTAGAAGGCCAATCCTGTAGTGAGAGGGTGAGAGAGAAGATACTCATATTACTGTTACAAAAGAAGACGAGCATGATACACAGCTATAATCTTACAAAATCCTCATCAGTGTAAAATGAAGAACATTTAAAAATACATTTTAAATGCTCCCACATTCTGTTTTTGTACCTCACCTTTTGCCTGTAAATAGTGTGCATGGACACAACACACCAAAAGATTTGTGTTTTCTTTCCAGTGACTGTAGCATACACAGCAGCCCTCCTGCGTGTTCACAAGGTATAATTTGGCACTCTGGCGTTCCAAACACAAAGTGTGGATTCATTCCCAATCATAACGCTGAATTATCTTTGTTTGCACACACAGGCACACCAGACATGTGAGTCAAAGTGCAGCCACACACAAACAACTATGCACACAGCATGCACAAGACAATTTCACTACCTAACTCAGTAGGGGCTTTGCCAAAACTGCGAAGTGAAGGAAAGACGAATGGATCTGTGCGCACTGCTAGATTAATGCCTGTCGCAATTCCCCGCTGTCCCCTTGCTCCCTCACATTTCTAATTTAAAGCTCCTGTGGCCAAACAGTCCAAGCATAACCTGACTGCTACTTCAATCCAGGCTTTGCTGCCCATAACTGTCAAACTACAGAGCTTCATCTTAAAACCTGGCAGCCAAATTAGTGCAACTTCGATTACCATTGTCTATTTTTCCAAACACTTTGCCCCCAGTGAACACATGGCTTCGAATCCAATACACCTGATGATTGGTGGTTCAAGAGGGCAAACACTTTCCAAAACACCATAAAAATGCAGCACACCATCCTTCACTGGCTGCTGTGCTCAAGTTTATTTATACATAAGCACAAGCGTAGAAAATATCCCTCCCAGTGCTCGGTGAAGTTGAAGGTAGAGGGAGCGTATGTGATAATGAAGATGTACAGCGATAATTGTCATAATTATGGTTATAATGATGATGATCTTAATGTTGATGATGACAAAGATTAGAATGATTAATGTCACTTAGCTAGCCTGGGGAGTTCATTTTTTCCATGTAACTGGGGTGCTGAACTACACTTGAACGACTGGGTCTGAGTGGTTCACTGATCATGTGTGATAACGTCCTAACTCCTCTACCCAGCCACTACAAATGAAAAGATGTTGTCAGACAGACAGGATACCGTTAACAGCATCGTCTAGAGTGGCAGCAGTGGTGAGGGTAGAGGCTATCCATCCCAACTGATATTTCATTCTGCTGAGATGATGTCTGTATACGGTAAATTGGACTTGATGTACATCAGTTCAGGTGGTATGAATGTTTTACCTGAGGTCAAGTTTAGGTAGATAAGGGCTGGACTAGATTTAGTAAGTGCATCGAGACATCCAAATATTGACCAAATATTGATTCCACAAGGTGAAATCTTAGATAAATTTGTTGCATTGCATGTTGCACGTTTGTGGATTTATTTTAAAGCTACTCAGGTCAACAGCTCTGTTTGGTTTCAGGGTAGAGTAAAAGGTCTACCTTCTCCTGAACTCTTTTTCAATTTAAGTTTCAATTTCACTATGAAGCAGGACAATCAGCTGCCAACTGGATTGCAGGGACACAAGGAGGCACTGGGGAAAAAAGCACAAGTATCAAAGTTGGCATAGGCTCTAGGTTAGATTTTGAGACTTTGAGATGTTACAATAAACAAGCTTTGGCTTCAAAGGTGATGCAGATATCAAAAGGCAGAAGAGCATCAAAACCAGTGGACTGAAAATGCAGAATTTTCACACTGCTGCAATAAACTTTAAAAACAGAATAGGAAATTTTACAGTCAAAAGGTGTCATTTGTCATAAGGTGTCATTTGCACTGCAGAGACTATTCTAAATTAACTACAGTATCTTTGGTATTTCTACTAGCGAGCATAATATGCACCATACTACATGCATGCACTCATAGCTCAAAGCTACCATCAGCCACTAATATATATTTAGAGGATTATCAGGTGCATCCACAACATTTCTAGTACTTGATTATATCCTTGTATAGCACCTGGTACCTGACAGACTCTCAGCTACTGATTCAGTAGTGCATCCTGTTCACTACCATAATAATGAGTGAATCTGAAGCATTTCCACCACCCTCAGGGGAACCTGCCCCATTTATAGGGAGTTATAGACTGGAGAGCTCATTACTCATTATACAGTAGCTGGATTGAACCAGCCCCATATGTAGCCCCAATCTGAACATGCGGCGATGCAAAAATCTCTTTACTGAATCACACTGGAGTTCTAAAGGATTGGTAAATGAGACGGAGAAGTAGGTCTCTGTATGTTGCATACTCATCAAGCACCCAAACTAATTATTCTTTGATTCATCGTCTGCTAGAGTAGCACCTGCTTGAAGTTATTATATTGCTAGGGTTGTGAGAGCTTGTGATGTGATCAAAATATTTCAGCCACACAAAGAACAAACTAAAGGAGAAAGTATCTATTTCGGCATTTTTATAGTATAAGGATTAAGTGAATACACTGGCAACAGCAGCAAAAGCAGTCTCCCGTTGTTTTTGCTTACCTTATAGTACCAATATGAAACCATAAAGTAAATATCCCTACCTAAAAACAAACAATTTTAACACTGTGGAGCAGATTAAGAGTAAACAAAAGCAGGAATATAGTGCTGCAACAAAGCTTGTCTTTGCAAAGCTGAGAGAGTGAGGATGCAGACAAAAGAGGCTTTAATCAATTAGTGAGAAACGTGTCTGGCAGAGTCCTGCATTTTCAGTCTCCCCACGTCTGTTCTCTCTATATTTGCTCCCTTATTTAAGGGATGGTAAAAAGCACTGACCACTTTAATATTTAATTTCCTTGCTTAAGATTAGTGGTTGAGTAAGGTAGGTTTTTAAATGCTGATGTTGATTATTAGAGGCAAGGTAAGATATATGTGAGCCTTTTCCTCTCCAGAAATATTTTGTGCTTTATGCTCTGGCTTCTCTCAGACAGCAGACATAACTTAGAAGGGGACTGAGCTAGAAAAAAGGACTAGGTAGAACTATACTGTCATTCCAGTCACGGTCATTACAATCAGTTCAGTACATCCGAAAATCTCATTGAGATTAAAATGTATTTTGAAAAAATATATTGAGTGTGATTATTTCCAAGTTAGCGCTGTGTATCAGCTGGTTGCTGATTTAATTGCCAAGGCTTTATTAAAAATTCATGCCTATCATTGTTTCCTTTTGAAATAAACAGTAGGCAACAGCAGAACATTAATTGTAGTTGGATGATACATGAAAGGACTTGCCCTTTTCACCTTTAAAGACCACTGAATCTGCAAATTATAACCATTCTCAAAACAACAAATCTCTAAGCTATACAAATATACATATGTAATAGTTAATTTATGCATAAATACATTTTCTAATATTGTTGCTTCGTTTGGCCATTTGGTTACTTTGCTACTGATATTTCTGATAAACCTGTGCAAAACATATGATCTGTACTTCTTTTCATCAATGAGACAAATCTGCCTGATTTTGGACTACACAAATAAAACTTACTTGTCTAGGACACAACAACCCAAAGCAGCCTGTATATGTATATGGATATGCTTTTCAACTAGTGCCAACAGCCAGCTGCAGTAGAAAGTCATGTATATCATATATAACACCCAAAAACAAGTATTGGTGAGTCAGCTTTATGACTGACTATCATCACAACTGTACATCCATTCTCCTCTCATTTCTTATTTCCATCTGACACCACCCACTCTGGCAGTCTATATCATCAGAAACAATCCAATGACAAGCCAGTCACATGTTGCCATGTTTGTCACAGTGAATGAAATAATGTGCATCAACATACTGTTGCTGTTTGTTCACGCTTAGAACACAACAAGCTTATGCAAGATGTTCAAAGCTGAGTTGCCCTTTTGTCTCTCTTAGATTATAAGTACAATAAGGCTACAATAAACCAGCCACTCAACACAAGAGCCGTTTCTTGTTGCACCAAAACCTCAATAAATTCTCAAACAGAGTGCCCTTGCACAGATGTAATACTTTACTAGGGTTTTGTTAGGTTAGTCAGACTGCAATCT
>JAUBNQ010000007.1:12852017-12864848 GCA_032353495.1 Ctenopoma kingsleyae | reverse complement strand
GGTATAGAGAAGATTAAAAAGAAATTCTGATATGGTCTAGTTTTTCTTCAAACCAAATTTCAAACAGGATAATATAGTTTGAACTGAACAGAGCTCATGCATGAGCAGCAGGAAACCGCTTTTTTTTACGCTAATATGTTCTTCTTCTTCTTCTGCTCTGCAGCTGGCAGCCAAATGATCAGTGTTTTATTGCCACTATGACGTGCTTTCTGTCCGCGCGGTAGATTTTTCCTGTGTTGTTACAACTTTTACGTCGTATTGTTTTCAGAATGGAAATAACAAGCCATTTTTGAGAATGTAAGGAGTAGAAAGTACAGATATTTCTCTTGAAATGTACAGAGTAAAAGTAAAAAGTCGTCAAAAAAACAAATACTCAAGTAAAGTACAGATACCTGAAAAATCTACTTAAGTACAGCAACGAAGTAAAAGTACTTTGTTACTTCCCACCTCTGTATATGGCAGTTCAACAACAAGAATGCTGGACTAAAGTGAAGGTGAGAAGATAGTCTACAGGAGACCAAGACATGAAACAAGAAGAAAGTGTTTGTTGTGTTGCCTAAAACTACAGCATAATTTATTGATGTACTAAACATTTCACCAGGTTGAGAACTGTGACATCATGCTAAATCTCTCAGTAAATTCCACATTTTCATATTTGCTGAAGACTTTGTGCGAGTTTGTGGGTTAGAGGCTAACCTGCAGATTTTGCAGAATAGCTCCTATCCTCATGGCCTCACTGACTTCAAGGTTGTAGGTAAGGAGTGGGAAACGTGGGGGGCTCTGGTTGTTGGGTGGCAAAACTTCAATGTACACTGTAGTGATGGAACTCCTGGCAGAAAGAAAAGCACACTTCAGTGTCAGTATCATGAATATTTATTCTAAATACATTCCTAATTATCACACACAAGCCTCCCATTCATGATTTGTTTATGAGTGTGTAAAACCAGCATGTCTGTTCTAACCTGCCACAGCAGCACACATGACAGTGGAACTGACTGCATTGATTATTTATTCATTCACCTGATGTTGCATCTTTGTAGAGCTGCTATGAAGGTAAATGTACGAATGTTGATCTGACATGATCAACACAATATCCATTTTTTTTGCAGTACTTTGTGTGATTAGGGGAATTGGTAGCCTTAGTCAATCTTTTTCTGCTTGGTACCATGTGTAATACTGTAAGATTCTTTGCTTCTGTACAGAATTTTGAAATATATTTTGAAATTTTGAATGTCTGAAAGTTTCCATAAAAGAACTGTAGGGCAATATGGAATAAGAATAATTTCCTTTTGGGCTCACAGCACCATTTCCAACAGCTTGTCATCTACTTCTCCATCACTCATCCCAGTGGAGACTATGTGTGTCATTTAGAAGTTAACTAATTATTGACCATCAGCAAATTGAAATAAATGAGACCTGTAAAACAATACATGCTGGGTAATTCAGTCCTCTGCAAACTCTAGGAGATGCAAGGTGAAGTAACACAGTTGAAGCTTACAAGACTTGTGATATGTGTGTATCACATATGCAAAATAATAGACCCTTTACCTTTCAGTGAAGGATTGATTATTGTGATATGTGATATGCAAAGTGAAAAGGTGCAATGATACTGTACCTTCTCTGAGTCTCTGGTGCATTGTCAGAGGCCCTGACCGTCAGTGCATAAGATTGTCCCACAGTTAAAGTGACACCAGGAGCCACTGTAATGCGTCCAGTGCGATTATTAATAATAAAATGTCCCTGGGCACCAGCCAGAATCTCATAAGTCACAAGACCATTCAGTCCTTCATCAGCATCTGCTGCTGTTAACTGGGAAACGGAGATAACAGACATACACATAATATGTTTATGTTTTATCTGTACAACCTGCAGCTACATGTTTACTGAACCAGTCAAGCTGTACTTCTTAGGGTTGTGACTGACTCACTATTCTGGCACCCTGCTATTAATTGATAATGGACTTGGTTTCATAAATAGCAACACAATACTTGGCATTTAGCTTTAAGAATACATTCTTCTGACACTACAACCTTACCAGTGTTTCTGGCTAGCTGCTTTTTCTTCACTACTGGTAATTACAATTTGGTGATCTTAATGATTAGTAGAGTTCAAACTGGATGTAGTTATTTCTATGCCACCTTTCATATGAGATGAATGCAAATGTCTGGAAAGACAACTGCCTGATAGAGGTACTTGAGAAGCAAGATATAAAAAAACCCCACAATATATAAACATATGATTTCCTTTATGCTCTGTTATAAAATGAATTAACCAGCTACTATTTCCTTCAAGCCAATTATTTGGGGAATCCTGCTGCTTGTAATTATAAAGCCTCATGGTATATTTGCTTTCATATCCTTTAGGCCTTGAAACTTTAATCCAAGTTACCCAGACCTCCTTTTTCATGCTCCTGATGCTGGAGTAAAGGCTAAAGCAGCAGCATCCTCAGGGGGCCTACGGCTCTCGTAAACGGCTTATAAAAATTGGTTAAGCGGTCATACCAGGCACTCTGTGACCCCTGGCCTCATTTCAGGGAGGGTGAAACGGCTGGTTTTTAAGAAAGATTAAACTTGACCTTTTCAGTGTCTGACATTTTTTTGGAGAGGCTGTGCTGAGAGGATAGATCAACTGAAAGACGAAAAGATCATGCGCTGAATGCCAAATGAGAGACAATAAAATAATGGAGCTATTCACATAAACAGATAGAACAGAATGAAATTAGGGTTTACATTCTGAAGACAG
The DNA here is from genome assembly GCA_032353495.1 of Ctenopoma kingsleyae. Taxonomy (NCBI): domain Eukaryota; kingdom Metazoa; phylum Chordata; class Actinopteri; order Anabantiformes; family Anabantidae; genus Ctenopoma; species Ctenopoma kingsleyae. The sequence continues at coordinate 12,862,106 of JAUBNQ010000007.1, read as the reverse complement.
AACGTAAATGATACGCGTTTGTGTGCTTGCACTTTTCCTGTGTGTGTGCAGATGCTCGCTTTATGGCATTAGCATCTTTATGTGTGTATGACACAAACAAAGAGAAGGGAATGATGACCTTTAAATCCAGTGCAATAATGAAATCAAAAACGCATGTTAATAATCCATAAAAATAATCAACAAAATAAAATTGCAGCCAAAAAATAAATCAGTTTTTAAACATACAAATTGGTTTATGCCAGACTGATTAATGGTCATCACTGATGCCTACCACAATGAATTCAGTGTCATCTTGATACCAGCTGATCTGCTGGATAAAAGGTTTTCTGGGCCTGTTCACTGAAGATAGAGATACAATCCTTCTTACTGACTTGTCTGTCATTGCTATAGATGAGACAAAGGGAATTGTTCCAGGGGTTTGTCTGTCAACACAATACACTGGATTGTTGTGTTTATTTGCTTTTGAGCATGAAAGAACATGTGTGAGAGATATTCTGTACAATGGGGACAAAGACGGAGGAATAAAGCATAGTGCCAAAGCAAGAGAATAAAGGGAAAGGAGAAAGAATGATGATTGGATTGATTACCTGTAGTACCGTCTGCCCTGGCTGCATGTCTGTAAAGACTTCAACGCTGTAGGACACCTCAGCAAATGTGGGTGTATTGTCATTGGCATCAATGACCAGGATGTTGACAGTTACTGGGCGGCTCTGCTGGACGCCATCTGATGCCACCATCTGTAAACGCACAAAACAGAAATGTGGATTGTAGCTCTGGAAACTGAAAACAAGATGATTTTGTTTCATTCAAGTTTAGGTCTTGTCAGACATGAGTATGTTTCAATTGTATTTGTGCATGTTTATGTTTTTATTGCCTTAACGTTAAAAGATTAGTAGAGAGAGCTTATATAAAGCTTGCCTAAAGGACAGTTTGCAAACTGAGAAAACTGCATGTTTAGATGTCCCTGGCAGCTCTGATTTCCACTACTTGGCAAAGAAGAAAGAAAATGGACTAAGCAGAACAACAAATGAAGTGTAGGAGAGTGGAGATCCAGCAAGAAATACATGTTTCTGTGGGGGAAATTGCTTCCCCCAAAAGTCAAACTCAGCGGTGAAAAAGAAATGACAGTTATACTGTACATCAGGTGGGTTCCTTTAGTATTAGCTAAACATTCACAGTGAAGGTGTTGCACAGAAACACAAGATAACATTTACAACAGCAGCTATTTTCTCTTGTATCAAACACAGTTTCTGTTCCCTAGCCAGGAGAGAGATGCCAGGTTATTTTTTTTTTAGGAGCCAAGGGGAAAAACAGATTTGGATTTACTGAGTCATCACAACTGTATGTATAGACACTCCAGCCTTATACTGTATGCATACTCAAGTACCGACACACATACACAAAACAGATATGAACAATGTCATGCCTGCCTGTTGCCTCTTGATCCCTCTCCTCCCCTTCCTCACGCACAAACTGCGCGCGCACACACACAGTAACAAAACATGATAATCTTTGAAGCCTGATATTTATCTAAATTGGATCTGTGTGCTGTCTCTCTCCTTCCAGTCCATGATATATAGAGTAATTATACAATTAATTTGATTCTAGCGTTTACGCAAGGACAAGATTTCTCTCAATAATAATCTGTAAAATAATATAATCTTGATGGAAGCAAATGCACAACCTTCAAAGCCTCAGTGCAATTATCTAGTAAACATTATGTTAACAAGCTTTTAACAACAATTCATAGCATTCATTTGTAACATCTGATAACATATTCATTATTCCTCCAAGATGTTAGGTTTAGTATTGCTGATTCATTTTACCTGTTCAGCTTTAGATTAGAAGAAAACGCATTACTCCTGTAGTGAACTGACTGTATTCAACTAGTCAATGTCAATGCAGATTTTGTACACAAAAATGATATCATGAATCATGTGTCATGATTGCTGACATATTTTTATTGACTGATTTCACTAATATTCTTTGCCTCTTACTACATGTCGACACAGGCTGCATAGCAAAAGCACAGGCTGTTGTTCTGGCACCATTTATACAACAATACCCAGTCACTGTGGATGCTAATGTAAAATAAATGTGAATAAAAGCTGCAAATAAAATAAAGCTGTGACTCAATTGATGAGTCCGGTAGAGGTAACTGGTTGAAAACCCAGACTTAGATTTTCTTGCATGATGAAATGATCCATGCCAAAACAGTAAAGACATGATACTTTCCTAAATGTACAGATAATATGCAAGTGGAGTTTATGCACAAGACAATGTAAAGATGTTTGGGTCGTTAAAAATAGATTTGACTCAGAAGCTTTCTTAAAAGGTATTTACTGCTCAGCTGGTCTCTGGGAAACATATTCAGCAACAACCACTAAAATATTCACTAGGCAATAAGCATTATCTTATATTTTGGATGGATGTAGAGGAAGTTTCAGAGATAAAGACAACAACAGTGTTGATGAAGCAAGGTAATTTTTCTTTGACAGTTCATCTCTTTTGCAGCAGCAAGTAGCTCAGTGAAAAGCTACTCCAGTGAGTCCATGACCATGACCTGGACCTTGATGATTGAGAATCTTCACAGTCATTGGAGCTCTTACACTCTATTTTGAAGTAAAAGAAGCTATTTTATGCACACATAGCACGAAAAAGTCAACTCCACACACTCACAATAAACACATCATCCTTTCATAAACGGCTGATGCCCAAAGCATCTCTACCAACTCAACCACATCCAGTATTACATCAGAACTTACAGTAAACTGAATCATCTATGTTCAGAAAGTCCCACAGAGCTCACTTTAAACTCACTGTTGGTTTGCTCCTGTATTCCTAAGGTGCCACCATGCCTGTGAGCAGCACCAAAACAAATACTTTTCATGAACTAAACTGTTTATGTCAACGGAACAGCGGTAAAGCAGAAGCTTAAATACTGCAAACATAGTACTTCCTCCTCTGTCTGTCTCGCAGACAGGGGACAATATGGCTGCTCTCAAAGAAAAGGTTAAACAACTGGAATTAATGGTAAAAGGCACTGACTGACAAAGCCCAAAACCAAGACGATCAAAACAGATTATCCTATTTAAGATTGGCTGACTTACCTGAGAAAACCGAAGGCCCAGATCTGTGCAGATTTTTAGAAAGCTGCCTACCCTGTGTACTGGGTGATGCCTACACCACAGACCCAGTCTCTGAGAGAGCACACAGAATAGGCCAAATCAACACCAATGCCTAGGGAAATAGTTATGAAATTTCTGAACTATAACGATTGGGAAAAGACACTGTTGGTAGCCAGAAGACCGACGGAGCAGAAATCCAACGAACAAGTGAGCTTCTTCTTGGATCTGTCAGCTGAAACTCGGCAGCAACAGCAACACTTTGACAAGTGAGTGAAAGCTCAGTTATGAGCCATGGATATCTGCTTTCATACTTACTTCAAGTCATGGTCTACTTATCAGTCAGTCCAATTATGTGTACGCTACTAGATGTTGCTAACCACAATGTGGAAGGAACCTTTTTTAATAATATAAAAAATGATATATATATAAATCCAGATTGGACTTCAAACAACTGAAAACACTTCAACAACACAATAGCAGATCAAGAACTCAGAGCAATAATTATATCATAATGAACGGTACTGAAATCTAAATCTAAACAACTCTAAACAATACATCTACCAATAAAATACCTCCCAAGTTGTTATGGTTGATATGGTATGGAAATCACATTACAATGAGGGAGAGAAGGCTGGTAGGCTTTTAGCATGGCAGATCAAAAAGATACAAATGAACATTGACATTCTCAGAATTGTTGTCCCACCTCCATGACATGTTCAATTAATGCTATTAGGATGGAATACTACCTACATCTTTAAGGTCAGCAGTCATAAAACCAGGTAAACCTCCATCAGATATGGGATCGTACTATCCTATAATGCTAAAATATTATGTAAAGCCTTGACTAGGATGATATAGACTGAAATTCCCAGTTTGAATGCTAATGATCAGAATGATTTTCTGCTTAGCAGACCAGCAAAACCATAACACCTGTAGGTTTTTAAATATACTATGTAAAACAAAATGCAGAGGATCATGCCCTTCGGTCACTGGATGCAGAAAAAATTTTGACAGGATAGATTGAAAGTACATTTTTAAAACTTTTAAAAGATTAGCCTTTGCGGGGAAATATCGAAACGGATTCAGCTACTATATACAGATCCAATAGCTAAACTTATAACTAATACCTAAATATCAGAATCTTTCAGGCTCTACAGATCCAGGTGGCAGGGATGTCATTTGTCCCCTTTTTATTATTTATTATTTTTTATTTTCTGGTTACAGGATAAACAAAAATAAATGCCTTACTGTAACGAATAAGGAAGAGAGCACCCTCTGATTCACTCTGTTTGCATTCTCCACTGAGGGCTTCACTTACCTAACCCCTGACAGTGAAAATATCATATCCATTAATTATGATCCTATAATACAAGGTATATCTTATTCTTTAGAGAGATAGAACACAATACACTTTGCTACCTTAATAAGATGTGTAATTTTAAGATGTTCTTCAAATATTTACAAATATCAAATTTGGTGGGAGGTGAGATGGATTATCTCGGCAAAGGGGAAGTGCTCACGAACACAAATGTAGACAGATTTGAGAACAATATTTGAGAGTCATGGGTCTTTTGTGTATGTAGAAAAATTTTCAGATGTTTGAGTTCAGCTCAAGAAAAGTGGGAGCAAAAACAAAAGTGTTGCGTTTATATTTTTGTTCAGTGTATGTCATGCTTCCTAAGTATAGATCCAAGTGGGAGCAAATATAGAAGAAACAGCAGGGGGCCTAAGATTGAGCCCTGTGGAACCCCACATCTGCCAAATAGGACTTAAACCACTCCAGAGCTAAACCCCTGATGCCCGACACAGAGGCCGCAGGTTCAGCCGATTGACCCTGCGCCAGCGGGGACGAGGAGAGCAGGATCCACGGGGCTGGAACGTCACATTGAGGTCAACGACAGGTACCAGCCAGGCGTCGACAGGTTCCACCAAACTTAGAGGAATGCAGAGGCGAGGCACCTTTCTATATTCTCTCAATATAGGCACAGAAGAGCGTTCCATATATGCCTTAAACCTCACTAGCTGTCCACTACATTTACCCCGGCGACGGGTGCGCTTACGCCGGAGAGGTGGAGTCAGCACACGGCAGAGGTGAGCTGGACAGCGTTTGGTGATCGTATACCCGTAGAGAGTTTATCTTTACAATGAAACTCAGTACAAACAAACAACATACCACACACACTGGCGCCATCTTTGATGGATCTCAATTTAGTTGATGTAAATGTTGGCCAAAACTGGTCAAGGCAGACACAAAAGTCTTTTTGTTTCAATGCACATGGAAATAAATTGTCTGATGAGCTTTTTGTTTGCCTTTGTATAGAAATGTGTACATGTAAATGAAAAAGACCTTGTTGGGGGTCACTAATGTTTGACCACTGATAATAATGTCATAATGCTCTGAAAGTGTCAGGTCAGCTCAGTATCTGCATGAGCATTTTGGTATAGAGGCACACAATGGGAGATGTAGGTCAAAGGACTTTAGTACTGTCTTGCAAATAGCTATACTGAGTATGAGGCCTACCGTGAAAGTGTAGGACATCTGCTGCTCCCGGTCAACAGGTTTGACGAGTCTCAGGTAGCGGATTATCCCCGTTGGGGTCAGGCTGAATATCGCGGTGTAGTCGTTCAAGGCAATTGTCAGCATAGGGTCTTTCGTCTTCCAACAGAAAGACATACAAAGAGAAGCACGTTACCATGGCAATCTGGGTGTTTCATTTTTCTTCCCAAGGCGCAGCTGTGGGGCTGAGAAAACCCATCAAACAGTACATTCTGATCTGCCAAAGAGTTGAAAAAGTAATCGGCTGGCAGGACTCTCTCCTGTCTTCAGACATCAGTGAAAAAAAAGCTGAAGATGGAATCAGAAACCAAAGACAGGAAATAACTTTTGCCAAAACACTGGAGTTGTGACCCATTACTGGCCTTGAACCTTTCTAGGGAAGTATATTTACCACATTAAGCAGTCACTAAAAATCATGGATTTTACAGCGTGGAGGCAGACCAAATGCTATATAAGCTTGAAAAGACTATTTAAAAAGAGCCATTTACCAAAGATGTGTCATCACTGCTGTGGTTAGATTGTGTTAGCAAATACACCTGGAGTCCATTGAGGTCCATTACTGTGAGTTGGTTCGATTTACGTCCATCAGAAGTCCTCTTAAAAGAGTCTGGTAAACATCAGGATTGGGTGGCTTATTGATTCTGTTATCTCTGTTTTGACTCAATTTTGATTAGTTAATCTTCTCCAAAGACTGAGTAAAAAAGGGATATGTTGAAAGAGGAACTTCAGGTTGAGGTGATTTGTTTTCCCTGAATGTGTGTGTATTTAACCCGATAAACATAACCACATCATTGCAATTAGGTTATGGAGCTTTAGTGTTCTCCTCTGTGGTGGGTGAAACAAACATACAGTTTAAACGTACCCAAAGAAAGTTTGTTAACTGTATCACAGAAATGTCTCAAAACACCTCGTTCATTCATCTACAGTGACAAATGAATAAAAAAAAAAAAACTCTTTTGAAGAGTGAAGCTGGCATTCAAAGAGAATAATTTCAACTTTTGACTTCAGCAAATGAAGAAACCACAGAAAAAAAAACCAAACATTGCACATTAATAAGAGCACAGCACAAAAAACACTCCAAACGCACACATCCATTAGGATACAAAGCTGAGTCCATTAGCTAGATTAATCTACATACACACCTGTCATCACCAGAGACCTGCTCAGTATTTAATTCACTGTTTAGGAAACTTTGAAGCAACAAAAAACTGTTAATTTCAGCTGTTGTGAACACACTGGTGAGTCCACCAACTTTCTTTTTCATTCAAAATAATACAAAATCCATAATTGCACAGTGAGATCGTCTCCAGCAGTGATGAGTGCTCTCAGTTTGTTTATGCTTTCAACAGCATGCATGCTTTAACAGCAGGAATGTCCCGAGTCAATTTGCAGGATACAGATCAAGCTGATCAGGCCTTCTTCAATAGATCAAAATTGGCTATATAAAGCCTGTCCACTTCTGATCCTTTTCCTATTGTAACTTTTTGCACTCCAGGTATGGCAGCTGTCAAAACTACAGTATTTCAAATGTCCAAAACACTATTCTAATGTGCAGGATAGTGTGAAAAAGAGCAGTTTTAAGTTTCATGATAATGATGTCCACAGTTGTGAAACCAAATATTCTAAGAACCAGTTAAAGCTATGATAAATGTTTAATGCAGAGCTATTAAGCCATTGAATCAAACTGAATTAGTTTAACTTATATAAATGTAGGACTACTGTACTTAAAGGTTAAGGTTAAGTGTGCACAGTACAGCCATATAAAGCAGGAAAACATAAATATTAAATTAATCTTAGTATCAGAAGATATTCAATATTTAAGGAGGACACATATCAGAGAATAAGAGCCAAAATCTTGATCGGAACATTCCTACAGTACACTCTGTGGATGTGTGTGTGTGTGCCACTGCATCTAAAAACACCACCTTTACCTACAGGTCTATCACCAGGAGCCAGCTACAACAAGAAAAAAATGCATCAGGAGGATGACTCATGAAAGCGTTAATTTCTGTGACTATGCAACACAAACACATAATAAATGTGGATCTCTCATGATTTAATCAATACACTAGAGGTGCTCTGTGTTTGTATGCACACAGGCACGGCTGGACATTTGTAAAGTGTAGGCTCATTCTCTTTCTACCTCCTCAATGTCATTATCCAGAGCGATGATTCCCAGTGGTGCAGTGAGGTTGGCGCTCGCTGAGATAGTTGTACCCACAGGGGAGGCCTCACTCACGTAGCCCTGATAGGTGGCAAACTGGAAATATGGTGCCTGGTTGTTCTCATCCAGGATTTCGATAATGAGGTTAGCAAAGGCTGGGAGGGGGTGACCATTGTCCTGTTCAGCCTGAAGAAAAATACAGTATACAGTCAGTCTCTACTACGCAACACTAAAATCCAGCTGGAAATGTATTAATAAACAGTAATAATAAGAACATGGATGATGAGACACACTTAAGAGTTACTCCTTTGCAGACACAGGGGTGACAGGCATTATTTCTGAGTGTCATTTCATTTACAAAAAAGCTACACTGAATAAATTTAATCAGAGGTCCACTTAGGATTAGGCCTTAGTAATTACCATGACACTTAACACAAATACCATCATTTGTAGGGGAGAAACAGTAATTAGTGGCTATTGCTGTTCCATCAAATGAGTGACCAATGATAGAAGGCGGCTCAATGACCACATTACCAACTGAGTCTATGTTAAAATTAACCAATTAACTAGTAAACGAGTGGACTAGTACAGAAAATATTACAAAATACTTGAACATGCAGTGTAACTGGCCATAATATATACTACAATAAAACAGCAGGTACATAAATCCCCAGAGCTGTCCTTCTAACAACGCATTAGTGAAATGTTGATTCACCTGGATCCAAAATCAGTTTGCATTTGTGTCACGTACAGGAACGTGTACCAAACTGTATCACACAATCACCACAATGTAAACACTCCTTCCCCTTCAATTTTCCAGCACAGTTGGTGGGTGACATGTCTGCTTAGGTAACACAGCACATTAACACAAATCAAAGTGTGCGTTGTCTCAACTATTCAAACCTGTACCAAAATCTAAAGATATACTTTAACCCAGGTTGCATCTGACTACCACAGCCCAGTGACACCAAATCAAATGAATGTGGTCCGGTCAGGCTGTCACTGCAATTTTTCCCTTCCTAAGCACATATGACACTATTGCCTCCCACACTAGGATGCTTCAGAAACATTAAGGCTTTGAAAATACAGATGGAGAGGGGGTGTGAGGCAACATCAGTTTAAGCCATGACCTGGAACAAATTCTGCACATTAGCTCAATTTCATTGGGCTTGTGTCGCAGAGTGTCGATTGTAACAAGAATATGCAAATATGCAGACTATAGTAGAGATATAGTTTCACTGCTAAAAATGAATGTATGGGGGGGCAAAAATGTTTTGTTTATTACTTTGTGTGTACACCCTACGATTCAAGACCCAGTTATACACTTTTGCAGTTTTAACAGCCAGCTGCATTTCACCCCATCTGAGGTACACACCTGCTTTTATTGTCATCACAATCTTCAGCCAGACTGTCTTTCCTGAGCATCTTCTACCTTTTTTCTCTTGTCAGTTATAATAAAGAACACAAACATTGCCCTGACCCAGAGATCTAATCTGCTCATTCAAACACCTGAGGGAAAAGTGCTGTCATTGACAGACAAAGTGTGTGTTTCTGGGTGTTCTCTCTTTCTCTACATTCACACGCACATTTTTGTCTGAAGAAAGACAAGCATAAGATTACAGTGTTCCCTGGTGAATTAGCTCTTTAGTGGTGTCCCGATTTCTTGGAGGCAGTGCTAAACGACCTGCGCACCACTACTACAACACACGGGCCTGCCTGAAATTCAGCGCTACCAGAAGTCACTGTTTATCACTCAGTCTTGATTATCCCATATTGATTTCATCATCCTTAACACGTCATACTGTATCTCTTTGTTTCCTTTTTTTCTATACATCCAGACCATTTCTCTTCATTTTCATCTGGCTTTATCATTTGTCTTCATTTCATCCTAGTCATCTTGGTGGATATGGCTCTATCAGGATCAGTGATAACTTTTGAAGAACAACAAATTTGTTTTCTAAAATACGCTAGAGATGCTGCAGCTTATTCCACTACTGGCTTTTTTTAAAATATCTAAAGCATTAGCTATGTACACTACATCCTGTGCTGCTTCGAATTACTCTCAGGATACCAAAGTCTAATTCTCACTTTCCTACCCCTTTGAGTCCTACAGCAATAGTTCCTCCTCCTCTCTATGACTCAGGTAGATAAGGCTCCTACCATCCTCCACACACACACACACACACACACACACACACACACACACACACACACACACACACACACACACACACACACAC
>JAUBNQ010000007.1:12824291-12847324 GCA_032353495.1 Ctenopoma kingsleyae | reverse complement strand
AAGGGAAAACATGCAATCTCCACACAGCAAGGAGCTATACTGAGATTCAAAGTCAAGAACTTTGTGCTCAGACCACATTACAATGCTGATACCAATCCAGACAAACAGTCAGTAAATCCAATCAAATTCAATCCCAAGCAATCCAATCCAATTCAACAGTTCAATCCAATCCAGTAAAGTCTAGTCTAGACTGCAGATCATGACCATGTTATAAGGTTGAAAGCAAGACTAAAAATTAACTCCCATGCTCAATATTTTACACAAATGAGAACGTTTTAAAGGTAGTTAGAGTCATATTTACATCTATGGTTTCATGGCGACTGAGCAGTGAAATGAGCAAAAGCTCCAGTTGCTAGATGAACTATTTAGATGTAATTTTTAGTCTAGTCTAAATAATTCAGCACATTTGAATTAGATTTTATCTTTTCCTGCACAGAAATACACAGTAGATTTGGCTTTCTGAAGAAAGACATAAACTGTGTATAGATTAATATAATTGTTTTTGGTGCAACACTTGTTCTCGTCATCTCACGCTCTTCATCTTCTAGTCTCAGCTGCCACACCATCTAACTCGTTCTTTTTCTTGCTTCTATGAATTCCACTGGTGTTTAGCCGTCATCCCAGGTCAACTCAGCCTTCGGCTCTAATTGCTGGTCCAACAGACCAGAAAATGCCTCTAGAAATGCCATTCTGAGACAAACCAGCAAAGCTTACTCTGCTTCCAGGGAACAAAGACAAGGTGTAAACGGATAATTAAAGGTACGGCATAGTTTAACATTTTAACACATATGTACATATGTAGCACAAATGCATCAAAAATGCACCCACACACTGACAGACAAAAATACAACCTGTATGCAATAGAATACAAATATGCGCAAATAGAAGGAATCCTGCTAAAATGATGATGTGTTTGCTCTTGCCTTACCGGATCAGTTAATTCAGGGATAGCAACTCGATAAGTGATGGGGTTGCAGTCATGGGTGTTGTTCACCAATATGCAAGGCAGGAACATGGGGCCCAGGTCGTCTCCATCAAGAACATCCACGGTTAGCGTTGTGGTAGCTGTCCGTCTGTTGGGGGGGTATGGAGCGCGGTCCTGGAAGATGAACAAATGTTTTCAGTTTCAATCATCACACTCCCAAGCAATTTGTTGCATTATACACTGGGGCCACACAGCACTCAAGCGTAAATAAATATAACATGATAAAACTATAACAGATCTCTGCAGCTGTTATTCAGTGTATATTATACAGTGTACATTGTTCTGCAAGCTCACAGTCATGGATTAATATTTTTATAATTCACATGTTGCCTCCAGGGAAAGGCTTCTGTAACACATTCTTATTCTTAAAGCAGAATATTATTGAAATATTTATGCTGTAAAGTGACTCTTTTAATACAATGGATCAATACAATGTCAACTAAGGGAATTCTGAACATGCGGTTAACTCAACTGCTAATTAATCACTCAAATAATCTTATCTTAGTGTACTATAGGAAAAAATGACATTGTTATCAAGGAACAATCTGACATTTAAAAAAAACATGCATGATGTGCTTTGTATATTGGTAAATAATAAATCCCTATCCTTGACAGATCCTTTCTAAACTACTGTAGAACTCAAGTAGAAAGGTTTTCACTTGGAAGAAATGTAAAGAGGCAAAAGATATGTCCAACATCAGCCCACTTCAAACCCAACAAAACAGCACTAGTCTTCTTCCTTTCTCTACTCTAACGCCCTCTTGCAAGAAATAAAAATGAAGTCTCCCTGGAGGACCTCTTGCCAGGCTAAAGGTTTGAGTCTTCTGCTCCCTCATGCAGGAAATGGATGAAATAAGAGGTGGGTTGACTATGAAATGATTATCTGTCACACGGTACTTTACTTCTTCCAGTTTATATAACAAAATGTGAACTGAAAACTGATTATTTGGGTGTATTATTATATAGTCAGTGAATGGGATGTGACTGTATATTCATCATAACTGTTGATTTGTTGTTGTTGTTATGTTTTTTTGTATTTTAAGACTTTTATTCCTCACACTAGAAAACCCAGCTTGTTGTTGTTTCTTTAACTGAAGTCAAATTCTTGGTCAGTGGCTTTTCAATGGCACTTGGTCAATAGGCATTTGCTGCCTTGTGTCCAAGGGTAAGGACCAAAGAAAAATCATGCATGTGCCTTAATTTAAAATAATAATATTAATAATATAATAATTGATACTTTTACTATACTATTAATCTCCTCAGAAATTCTTGTGGACAGGCAGTTTGGTTCAATGTCTCGTCCAGGGACACTTTTACATGTGGTCAGGAATTGGGGGAGAACTGGGCTTCAAACCATCAACCTTGGGGTTTGTAGACAACCGCCTTACCAACCAACTGAGCCACCATCACCCAAAAATTACAGATTTAATGGCATCATTAGGAACCATTAACTCAGAACAAAAAAGAAAGAAATCATTCCTTTTTAAGGATAAAATATAGAATAAAGTAAATTGTAATGAAACCCAGGGCACTTAAATCATCTTGACCTAAATGAATTAGTATTAGTTAAATGCAAGTTAAACAACTTGTTGACTACCAGTTGAACAATCACAGATTCAAAAGGAACAAGCATCTCTCACCCGACTGTTACGACTGAAAATTAAAAGGATGTCTGCTTAATGACCACAAGACAGTAAAATTAACATACACCACACCTAGCCTTAAACTGTACTCAAGAATAGAAAATATATCGTGTAAGAGCAGGAACTTGCTGAAGCAACAAACTATTGACTTTGTGTTCAAAACATCCCTATCTGCATGGTCAAAACACTGCTACTTTAGGAACAAACAGGTGCAACAACAATTCCACGGTGCAAATGAAATTGTGAAGCTGCTGCGCATCTTGACATATCAGCTACACACATGCAATCAAAATAGACAAAATAGACGTGTAGATTATCTCACTTACATTGGCTTGGACTAAAACCAGGTAGCGAGTTTTCTCCTCATAGTTTAGCCTCTCTGCCAGAGTAATGTATCCTGACAGGGTGTTTGCAACACTCACTGTTCTGTTCGATGTCTGAAAGAGAATGAGTCGATATGATTAAACAGACAAAAAGGAGGATTTGAGCAGAAAGTCATGACTCTTACAGACATTTACAATAGTATAGTGGGCGTTTATCATGGAGTGACTTGTCCATATACCGGGTCATTGGGGTTATAAATGATGCTGTATTCTATATGTCCATTGGGCCCATCATCAATGTCCAAAGCTCCATTATTTCCTGAGAAGCCAGTGAAAATAGTTGTTCCAACCGGTGTGAGCTACAGGAAAAAATGAGAGTGGGAAGTAAAAGTCAACAGCTCAAACATCTCTATGCGAGTGCAACATCTGCTTAAAGCAGAGAGCCCATGCATTTAGCCATTACTGTTACCACTCCACAACATTAATTTACCAAAGAATATGAAATGTAGCAGTCAGCAGCAGCCTGAAGTCATGTGCACACTGCTAGCAGCACAATTTAAAGTAGGTATCAGAACCACTGCCATTCCCCAGAGCCCTTAGCAGAAGTCCACAGGACTAGGCGGTGGGCAAGAGAGAACTTGACAGCAATGTGCAATGACTCACTATAATGCTGGGCAGCTGCATATGGTTATGATAACACAGTGTGACTGGAATTTCTAAACACACATATAGACAAAGTGTGATACAATACTCAACCTTGCTATACCCCAGGAGGGAATTAACATAGTTTATCTAATTTGAAAATTTCTAACTGTGGCACTCCATACCAAAAAAAAAACAAACAAACAATGACAACAAAGATCCTTGGGGATCCAACACCTAGACCGTGCCAAGTTTTACCAAGATGGGCCTAGCAAAAATTTGGGTAACCTGAATAATGTGTAAGCTGTTTTATGAACATTAAACTGGTGATTTACTGACGTATGTGCTACAAAATCCAGTAGAAGTAACAATAGGAGTTTGCACCCTTACCTCGTTTACTGCAACATAGTAGTGTGGCTGCTGAAAGCGAGGAGTGTTGTCATTTATGTCCCTTACAACAATCCGTACCTCATGTAAAATGACAGTACCAACCAGCTCATTCCTGCACTGGATCTGAACCACAATGCTGGTGGTGGAATTTGGGGGCTGACAAAGAGAAAAGAAAGATAACTATTACGACAAGGGTTCGTTGTTTCTCCTCCGCCTCCCCAACATACAGCTGACTAACAAAAATTTATTGTAAAACATCTATTTATTGTAAACTTAAAACTTCTTTTCCAAGAGTCTTCCAAAATCTAATGCATAAAAATGATGCTTAAAGCATACATAAAGAGGATAGAGAGGATCTGGCAAAAATGTTTGTTTACCAACATACACCAAGGTTATTACCAAAAATCCATTTACTAAAATTCTTGGTGAACAATGATATTTGATTCATCCAGTCCAAATTTACTGCATAATAAAAGAACAGCAAGACTCTATAAAAATTTCAATTCCATCTGGATAATTAGGATGCCTTTATAGTTCTGGTGCAATCATGGCTATTCGGTTATGGTATTTTAGGCATCCTTATGCAAGTTTTATTTTTTAAATATTACATGTAATATGATATAATATTACATGTAAATGATTAAAGAGTCTGATCAAACACAGAGCCACGAGACACTGAAGCATTTGTGCCATATTCTTTTCAAATGTTTATTCCAGCAATAGTTTGTCTTGATGCCACCACAGCTTGTCAGACACCATCTGAATTTAAAAACAAGGTTGTTCTTGTTCCCTATAGAGCAATAGAGCTTAGCTAGCTTCTCCCCCTTCTTCTCACTTGCAAATGTTTAACTCCTAAATGATCTTCTGCCGATGTCCTTTCTCCTGTTAATTGGCTATATGTCTGACATATTCCCATTAGCAACTTCACATCCAGCAACCTATCCTTAGATCACATAATCCAACTACACACTTAAAAGTTCCTTTCTCACAACAGTCAGACCATTTAACACCCTTTGCTAACCCTTGCTCCACATTTCAAACTATATTACACTATTTAAACTCATCTGTTTGCACAGCAGGTTCACTGGACTGAACATAGGCAGGTAACCAGAGGCAGATGCCTGAGTCTGTATTTATGTATTCACATACTATATTTAGCACAAGGGGTGAATTATCATGCTAACTCTGTGGCTACATGACTTGTGGTATCTTTTCTTATTGTAGCTTAACAATAGTGAGAATGTCATGAAATTAAATTGTATTTTTAAATGAAGGTGTGACGGGGTATGTGTAGAGATTAACTTTTTACTATAAGATTAGACTTTAGTCATTGGTAAGTTTGACATATGATTCCTATCATGAGTCAAATTTACAAGTAAAGTTTGTTTTTTTGTCTGTTCAGCATAATGAGGTAATGCAATGGAACTGTAAGCAATAAAAGCAACAACAGAACCAAAAATGGAGCAAAGTTAAAGTAAAGGACTAAGACAAGGAACGGTGAAATCAGCTGCTAACATTGCAATAATTCCAGTCTACTAATATTATTTAAATTCTACAATAGAGCAGCATTTTTCTGACACTTGCTGCTGATTGGACATAATATTCAAAAATAATCAATTAAATGTTCTAAAGCTAACAGAAAACATATTACAATATCCTGTATTTTATTCCTTCTTTATTTTATGAGCACAAGAAGTCAAATACTTAACACAGCTCACACAAGAGACGGGGTGTATGTATTCATGACTGAATGAAAAATACACCATTCATGAATACATATGTGACTTTGCTTTTACCAGTTTCTCACTAGAGACCATTCTTCACTCACATCTCTGTTCAGAACACGCCCGGTACTGTTGAGGTAGAGTCTCTGTCGCGCTGGTTCCAGTATCACCCAGTAGTTGTAGTTTTCCAGCAATGTCAGTGAGATTGTCCTGCCTGGGTCCTGGGCTCTGCCATTTATCTCCATGTTTTCCACCAAAACTGTACCTGTGAAAGCAGAACAACTCTATTTATTAAACAACCATGATATAGAGTGAAATTCAATGTCAATGTTGAATTAATGTAGTACAGTGTTAAGAGTTAATAAAGCACGTGGGAAAGAACAATAAAACTTTAGTTAAAAGGTATTGCTTTTTGACAAAATGAAAATTCCAAAAGCAAAGACATTGGATGATGAAGGTCACAAGACTTCAATCAGCTGAAATGGAATTGTAAAAAGGAGTACAGTTTAATTAAATACTGGCCCCACAAGGAATTATATTAATTTATTAATTAAAAGAAGACATTTGAATGTGTTTGTGTGTGTTTAATGTGCTTTTTATCTTACATATATACGCACACATTTTATACAAAAGAATAACTTCACTCTTAAAATGACCTCTGAAAAACAACCTTATTATTTGGGAAAACTGCCTCAGATCTCTGTGGACTGACTTTTTATGTAGGCAAATCTCTAAAATTGATAATTATCAACCTTCAGGGCGCCAACACTTTCTGGTTTATATTCCACAGCTTTAATCAGTGAGTGATTAAACTCTGCCACAGAAGCCCTCTGGGACAAACCTCCCAAAGCCTGTTAAATCTAAGGATTGCTCGACTCCTAAGTGACCAAATTAGTGGATTTATGAAACATGTGGTTCACTAAAACAAGGGGAAAGTGTGTGAGGAGCAGTGGTGTATTTTTAGTTAAATAAAAAAAAAATGTCATAGTTATAATAAGGAAAGCACACTGTACTGGAAAGATCTCAGTATAATTGAAAAGTACCCCAATACAAAACTAATAGTTTCAGTGAAAAAAATTACAAACTCTACTTAAAACGATGATAAAAAGCTGTTTGTGCAGCTCTGTCCTCTCCTGCGAGATTACCACATTCTCTAATCACATAAACCTTCAAGACGTCCAAAACGTTTCACATACTAAAAGACAAGACCAAGACTAACATAAGATGAGCAGTAAACACAAGGCAAGTCAGCTAGTGTTAGTAGCTACTAGCTACAGCTATCTGATCCCAACTCCATCTGGTTACTAAAGTCATGTATTATTTTATTTAGAGTCACATGTGCCCACACAGCATAACCGAAAAGACCAAATTCAGTGGGATGACACTGACTGACCCAGAAAGCTAGGCAAACAACACACAGAATTTTTGTTTGTGAAAAAAAATGTATTCCCTTTACGGACTGGCCAAAAGGTTACTTAGTGTTTCACAGCCTATCTGTATTGTTTTTGGTGTGGCAGAACACAATTTTCTGGGGGATTGCTGATTACACATTTGACGTAATGCTTATAATGATTTATAAATTCTAGCCTAATTTATGTTAATAAAAAAAGGAAAAGTATTAACTCCATAATGCAGCGTCATCAAATTGAAAAATCTTCTCTACAAATGTATCTATATCATGTTTGTATCAAATATTGGACTGAGCATATACTCATACTCACTGGTAACATGTTCATCTCACTATGATAAATACAGACAACATATTTATTTTTGTTTAACATTTTTGCAGGAAACAACATAAGCAGAAAATATGAACCAATCTGAAGTAATCAGAAAAATGTTATGAGGACAAATTTGTTATCCAACATGCAGACCATCATTTCTTAGATCCGAATGAATATATTTAAAAAACCTAACTTATGTTAACTATGTGGGAATAAAACATGATTTACTTGCATAACATTTTTGTTTCTAATTAACAGTCAAAAGTAGCTCATTTCATGGTCACTATTATACAAATTTGAGCTGATGAAACTGCCACAAAAGCTTAGAAATACAACATTGTTCATCTCACAATATACTTCTGAAAGCCTGGTTTTAAGGTAGCTTGAACTTGAACTTGACTGCACATAGATAATGAAATACTGTGGAGACTACAGTAAACACTTGACATACTTGGTCAATCTTTCAATTGTAAAGCCTAAGAGGGTGGTGGTATTTCAATGGACTTTTTAATTACTGCATAACATAATGTGCTTTATTCTTTGATAAAGCAGGTTTATCCATTTCGCAGAAGCACTCAGATCATCAGATACTCAAGGAGGAGCCCAGATGGAGGTGTGATGGAAGCTTTTGCATTATAATTATAATACCCACTCCAGGATCCTTTTAATGCTACTATTAATAACTGTGCTCCCTGTTTGCAGCAGCCAGGGTTTGATGCATTCGTGTGTTGTGATCACAAGGACCTATAATTATTTGTCTCACTTGGGCTAAACTCCATCTGAAAAATGGATCTCCCAAGAATTTAATTTAAAAGTCAAAAGAGCCCCTTGTCGCTAGTTCATTAATCTAAAACACTGATTTTCATAAATATATCTGCCTCAGTAACATGAATGGTGAGCTACATCTTTTTGAAAGTCTTGGGTTGTAAATTACAGTGCTGATAATATTACAAGGGAGGGCACCAAGCCTCCTTTCTTTCTCAAGTTAATTGAACTTCAGCATTTCTGCTGTGACAGCCAATACTCCCACTCTTTTGGGCACTTCAGTTCTCAATCTCAAATCACGCAGCAAAGTTGCCCTCATCAGTCAAGGGTCTGTCAGACCTATACAAACAATTGGTACCCAGAGTTTTCACTACGTCGTATATACACATCATTTCTAAATAAATAAAATCGCCCTCCCTTTAGCAGCATGTGACTCAGCCAGAGTCATTTCCAGTCAGAGACTACTCTGATCTGAGCTTCACAGTGGACTAACTCCACAGAGGACTCACTTTTATCCCACATATCAATAATGTTGGCATCCGTAGATGATGGCACCAGATAAATGCAGAAGCCAGTTTCTGATGGAGCTCCAGGTTGAGTATGAAAAAAAAAGTTAATTGCATTAAGATGTATTGGTGTCAACATGGAGTTCTCTATACTGAGTTTAATCTATGACTGTAATTCCCAGTAGGTTCAGGGTGCAACAGTGCAGCAAAGAGTAAAACAAATATTGAACTCATGACTACAAATTCAACAAGACAACTGTTGCTGCCACAGGCCATAATCAGTCAATCTGACATTAGTTGATCTGTCAGAAAGATATTTTATTTTCAAATGAGAGTAGGTGCATAAATGGTGATATGTTGTTGAAGGATGGGCACTATAATTTGTTTTGAGAGGAAATAGCTGCAATTAGATATAGCTTTCTTCTGAAAGCTGCTGAATGTTACTTAATTTCAGTTAAAACCTGTTAACTCTCCTTTATACCTGTAATCTCTCTTCATTTTCTGTTGCTTGCAGTTCCCCAGTGAATTTTGAACCAATCTCAAAGATCATTTTTAGAGGTAGACATCTGGGAAGAAATTGTAGCAAAGCTACTGCTGCTTTATATGAATGAGAAGCCTATGTGTAGAACGTTTTAGTCTAGTTTAAAAAGCTTACCATAGTACTGAATAAAGAAACGATTGACAATGTTTTATCATCCAGTGTTACAGTTGCAATATTGCTCAGCAGACTTAATGAGCACTGGGTGGGTCTTACGATCAGACTGATTTACTCCTAAAAGTTCTAACTCCCTGGCAAAGTTTTAGTGTAGGCTTGAGTAACTATATAGGTCATTTGAGAAATCTCTGCAGGGGCCACCCAATCTTAATTCCACATCTTCACATTGCTTCTTCAACATCCAATTCACATTCATAATATCTATATACCATAGATTAACACGGGCTATGACCAAGCACAAATGCACTGGGGCCACACTACTGCTGCCAAAAAATCTCAAGATCATCATAACTTGCCAAAATAAACAACGCTCCTTGATTTATAACTTACAATCCTCTGTCCCAGTTTTAACAATCTCAGTATGGATAGTGTGGATAAACGGACAGCTATACAGTTATCTAATATTGCACCGTTTAACTGAAAACTTTAAAGGTTAAGTAATTCTCTTCAAACCAAACCTGAAGACTGGAGAGTTAATTCTCTGTTGACCTATCTGGATTATTATGTTTCCCCATTCTCCGTAAATGGTAAAAGTAAAAGAAAATAAATTCTGGCACTAAAATAAGAGCATACTACCATTTCCTGGCATTATTTCAATGGTTAGGCTACTTCTTAATTTTAGAAGTGGTTTTAAGATCTTAGTGATAAAGCACAGATGGGTTTCCGGCTTGCCAGATGAGATCGTGTTGAAATTCCTGTTTTGGACGTTGCAGAGTCTATAGACCAAACATGATCAGCCTTTGCAATTGAGGTATTAAGGCTCTGGAGTGGCATACTCAGGAGATCATGGTCAAGTCTAGTTTACTAATAATGCCCAATAAGACATTAGAGTTTCTATTAGCAAGCTTTTTATTAATTTAATTATTTTAACTGGCTTTTTCTCAACAACGCTGCAAAGTGAGTGCATTCACAGTACTGTAACGTCTTAGTGTTAGCTCTCCATGGTGCTGAAGAGTTTCACCATTCTGTGAAAGCTTTTTTTTAGCAAACAGTTCAACAACTTTAACACAAATCATGTTTCTCAATGTAAAATTGCAAAACATTGGGGATTCAGAGCAAGATTCAGAGAAACTTGAGAAATCTCTGTGCACGAGGCACAAGGCCAAAAACACTATTAAATGGTCATAGTCTTTAGGGCTTCACACAACACTGCATTACAAACATCAGTGAGCATTGTTAATTGCAACATCCACAAATACAAGTTAAATTCTGTCATGAAAAAAAAAAAATAGGTCAAGGTAAAAAAAAATGCCTCTGTCTTCTCTTGGCCCAAAAATTTGATATTTATGTTTTGGAAAATCATGGATTCTGCATTGTTTGGTCTAAAGAAGACAGGTATATTCTGTCTTATTATTAAAAAAGAAAATATGATGCAACACAGTGGCAAACATGCCATTATAAACATGTATTTTTGTCCATTATATATAGGTTTTAAATGAGCAAATCACTGCCTTTTACACAGTGTGCCACCTTTTATGGAAATGGGGTTGTCTGTGTATATAAAATATAAATTAACCATACATGGACTCCATTTTTGTCTTTCATATATTCTGCTTTGTATTTATCTTTCTAGTGAGTGTAAAGTAATGTGTGAAGCACGAAGCAAGTTTTGAGCGTCTGTCTCCCCTCACAGCCAAAAAGTATATAGCATGCATTCCTCAATAAAAACTAAATTAAAGTACATAATGTTGCTGCTAAAAAGATTTCAGTAGTCTACACTTTTCTCCATCAAAGTCCTGTGCAGTTATAACTGTGGAGCCCCTGCAGCTGTCAGCTGTCATTGCTGTCTGACAGGCCTAAAACTATGGTCACAGAGAATGGCAGTGGGAGCACACTGAAAATGCAGTCAAAATAAAAGTCGGGAGGGAGGGCGTTTGTCTCAGAAAACTCTCACTAGGCATTTAACCTTAAACTTTATGTTACATTAAAACTACATATTCTCTCAGGTATTATTTAAGTTCACTTTCTATTTGTTGTTGTGTATAATTTCTGTGCCCACATATGGACTCCTCATGTCACTGAGCCACAGACTCTCTAAACATATACAGTGCAAACATGAGCACCAGCTGTCAAGGGACCCACTGCACAACAAAATTCAAAATACTGTATGTGTATTACAGCCATTACCAAATGAGGAAGGATGTAGTATCAATGCCATCTTAGCGCTCCAAATGCTTAAATAAGCTCTAATTACTTTTGATATAATTTGACATGAAAAACATCTGCCCATTTATGCATTTCTGCCAAAGTAAACAGAGTCAATGAGACAAAACAAAAAAGCAGCAGATGTTTCATTCAGCAAATGAAGATTCCAAGAGGTGTTCTGCAAAGCGGTGTCACTGCAATCTCTTCCTCTGGTGGAGTGGAAGTGTTTTTTTTTACTTCCTTTTCATACTGTATGAGGTGTTAGTCATAAGTGTGTACATGCTGTGCTTCTATGGGGCACTGAACATAATTTTGTCAATGTAGGCACCCTTCAGATTTGGGTTAATTACAGCCTGGTTGAAACTATTAACTTTTTTTCCCCGTTACTTTAGCAGGCAGGCAGCTAATTTTCCTCTGTGGATTGCCAAAAATATCTCAAATATAAACATTATTTCCGGACATCAAAATGGTCACCATTGTACAGGTTAAATGAAGTCAAACCCGCTCAAAACCCACTAACTCTCGTCAGTAAAATGATAATAGTCATCTTAATACATTTAGGGGACATTATCACCAAGAAAGGTCTTAAAAGAGTTCACATATGAAACATAAAAGACCATATGCTATGAAAATATGTACTGACAACAGTACCTACACATACATACATATGTTCATACTGAAACTTAAGTATATATACTGTATATCTTACTATAGACCTGCATAATTTG
Organism: Ctenopoma kingsleyae; assembly: GCA_032353495.1. NCBI lineage: Eukaryota > Metazoa > Chordata > Actinopteri > Anabantiformes > Anabantidae > Ctenopoma > Ctenopoma kingsleyae. The sequence continues at coordinate 12,835,034 of JAUBNQ010000007.1, read as the reverse complement.
ACTAAGGCTAGTCTGACAAAGAGTGGCAACAAAAAGTCTGAGGAAAAAAAAAAAAATCACAATTGTCCAATAATAAAGTTAAATCTGGCAAAACTGTTCTGGCAAGACAAAGCTGCATCATAAAGCATGACGCTATATTGACATAAAATACCTACAATGTATACCAACTATTTACTAGCAGCAGGCCTTCAAAATGGATGTGTTAGTCAAACTGACCTTCTGGGACCATTTTTTTTTTTTTTTTTTACAGTATCCGGTATTACGTTTACATGCAAATTTTTAATCTGCTTAAAACTAAGGCTGACAGACAACATTTATGACAACATGTCATAAGGCAGACTTTCATTGATTTTTCGGTTCTGTGTTTCAAAGGTAGGAAGCACAGGTTGCATCCACTCTGCTACCAACATAACCTCAATTTATTCTGAGGATAACCAGATGACCTCCATCAAGTACATGCAGTGTGCAGCTCAGTATATCAACCTGAATATAACACACAAAATATACTGATGCAGCCACACCATTCAGGGATTGTGAATTTGAAAAGGAACTTAACCAGCTCCAGTTTTTTTGAAGAACACAATATGAAAAAATATTGAATGCACAAACAAACAGACACAATAGCACACTTATTTCTTAGACTACATATCACCACAAATATTACAGTCCACCTACATTCTCTCATAATGTTGCACAATCAAGTGCAATCAAAAGCATGATCTGTTCACAGTTTCAAAAGTGGCACCTCATGCCTCTACAGGATCCAAACTAGTTTGCAAATCATAAATATGCTCAAAAGGGTCCTCTTGGGCTGGTTGCCAATTACAGCTATTACTGCCTGTTCCCATGCAGATTTTGTCTACACCACTTTGTGGTGATCTATTGTACTTGTTGTTAAAGTTGTTTGGTTTCAGTGAAACATATTTTCAGCCCCCAAAAAGTTGTTTGCATCATCTGCCAAAAAAAAAACAAGAGGACACAAAGTCAGACACCACTCTGTAATCCCCACTGCTTAACAATAAATATAAATATGTTAAAATAAATAAACGTAGGAGATCAATGCATCAATCAGTGCAGGAGGCACAGACGTGTGTTATAACTCAATAAGGTTCTCTTGAAGGAAAAGAGGATGAATCAGTCTCAGTAAAACCTTTACTAGGAGGTTACAGATGCCACAATGTAATCAAGTGAAACTAATATGCTAGCAAATAACACCATTATTCAATTTAGAGTCTCACCCACATGTGCTGCATAGTCAAGTTTATTTAATTTCATCTGGTGTAATTATAGTATTTCTTTTGATTGTAAGTGAAAGAAGGAAACTGGTCCAGCAAATTAGTTTTAATAGTACAACTTCCATAAATGCAAAATGAACTATAATCTACAATTTAGAGTCACCTATTAAGTTAACATGCAAGTCTTTGGATGGTGGGAGGAAGCTGGAGTACCCAAAGAAAACCCACGCAGACATGGGGAGAGCATGCAAACTCAACACAGAAAGGCACCCACCCGACCCGTGGATTCAAATCCGTGCTAATGTTATTGCACATGTAGGCATATCAGTGCAGTAAAGTCTACATAATCTGTATCAGCTCCAACAACTAAGCCCTTGCCACAATAATTACAATCACACACTAATACAGGTGAACTGGATTGTACTGAGCAGAGTACTGTTACATAAATGTATAGTATTAAAAGCATTATACCACCAGAAGAACAAAAACAAAAACTACCTGTTGGGTGGAACAATCCTTGTAGATGCAGCCAAAGATGTGATGAAACTAACTTTTAAACCTTTACACAATTTATTTTTTGGAAAGATGTCTTGCTACCATTGTACAATTTCCAGATGTGATTAGCAAGTCCTTGGTCAGGCCAGTGACATAACATGCAATATTGATGTAATTTGTCATTGCATTATAGATTTTACATGTGGCATTATGTAGGTTTTATAACAATGACAGTACTCTTCCGACCCAGTTTGAAAAGGCTGCACCTTTTAAACATAAAACCTGATACAGGGATAAAAAGAGTACTGATGACACTAAATGACATGAAGTGGTATCTGAAACATCCTACAGCTCTCTTGAAAAAAGACTGGACAGCAAGGATCAATGGATCAAGTTCTAACAAAGCATAAATACCAGATGGTGTGAGTCCCAATGTGAAACTGGACAATTTATTCCTCAAGAAAACATTTCCTGCAAAAAGTCACGCATCTGAGTGAAAATCTGAAATTGGGGCATGATTGTGTAAACGGAATAAAAACCACCACTGAAGTGCCTGTAATGGGCTCAATATCTGGAAAAAAATGTTGGAAAGTTTTCATCTGTTCAAATTCTGAAGCTGTGGCAGAGCTGTTCCATAGATAATGAATGGAAGACTGGTTTTGTGCATTCCCAGAATATTAGCTTGAAAGATGTCCTGGGTATTGGAACTGACTGCTTTGCCATCATTTAAACAATTCTCTATGCAATTATCTTCCTCTATGTAATTCTACATTTGCATGTTATGTGAGATGGGCAAATTCATCTCTTTGGGAGCAAGTGATGAATATTCACCAATACAACTGAAAGTGCCACAGGGTGTAGGAGTGACATTTTTTATTCCGACAGATTTAACCCTGGCAATGTTTCTTGATCGTGTTCAATGATGTATGTAGATGTGATTTATATTACTGAAATAACTGTGGCCACTAAAATTCAACCAACTGGAGGGACTGACTACTTTTTCCTTAACTTAACATTTTGGGAAGGACATAAATAGATTTCCTTAATTAGGGTAAGGCATTTAGAGAAATACGGCCCACAAGCTATTTACATAGCCATTTATATGAAAAGACGAAAAAATAAAACACACACTACAAAGCTTGTTGTTCTCCCACTGTAGCATGCATCCAACAACTCGTACCAGGCAGTATTATTGATACACTTGAAGTTTTCCAACCTCACTTCTGAAATAGAGTTCAGAGTGCCACAGGGGACAAAACACAGTTTAAAACTAACCAGGTTACTGCAGCGCACGTAAACTCCACTTTTCTGCTTTAATGTGATTTCTCCCAACAAACTGGTTTCTTTCACAGATGTAAACAGTCATTTATATAATCCCACATACAGATAGATTATGTGCCATGTTCCTTTTTTTTCTGGCATATTTGTCACACTTGATTCAGATTCATATGTTTCAGATCAATGAACACATTACACAAATATTCAATATATTATATATAGTTTTCCTTTATTAAAGTAAAAAAGCTGTCCAAAAACTGCCTGGACCTATGTGAAAAAGTCACCCAGCCTTGCTAAATCATGAATGAATTGTGATTAACCACATTTTTTGGAAAGCTAAATTCAAATTTAACTTGCCACACCCAGGCCTGATTACTGCCAGACCTGTTGAATCCAGAAATCACTTAAATAGAAGCTGTCAAGCTGTCAGTCACATTGAAACATCTCAAAAAGCAGCACATCATGCTGCAATCTAAAGAAATTCAAGAAATGATGCAAATCAAACAACACTTATCAGTCTGGAAAGGGTTACAAAGCCATTTCTAAGACTAGGCTAAAGTTGGTTGTTGCTGAACACCAATGGACAAATGTGTGCAGCCAGGAGGTAGAGTGAATCATTGTGTAAATACAGAATTCACGGTTTGACCCTTGAACAACTCAATGAACCCCAAAATGTTCACAGCATGTGAACAGGCAAATCAGGAACATATTACAAAGTGGTTTGTCCTACAAAGATTGAAAAGTAAAATATACTGTAAGTGCAGCACAATTATATTACCTTCTTACAACCCTGACTGTTCAAAATAAATGTAGTAGTTTGGTCATCATATTCATTATGATAACTGATTGATTGGTTTAATCTCCACAACAACCTTTTCTATTGTTTCTATTGCTGGCAAATTTGCTTTGCATGAAAATGAGATCTAAACATGAAATATGAATGACCAATCTTTTTAATGCCTGTTCAGTGTAATGCAAGGATTAAAGTAATCCACAATCTCATTACAGTTTGCTGGAAATTAAATGATGAATGCCCTGTATCTTATTAACAGAGGAATTCAAATTACCAGCTCATAAACACAAATAAATTCAACATTACAGGCAGCCTTCAGATGTTTTTTCTTATAAACATAATGCAATAATTTACCTGAAAAATTTATATTTTAAAGAAAACATATGCTTAACAGCAGGACTCTCTAAGGGTAATATAAGAAAAAGGCACATATGTGTGAGTGTATGTGTTCCACTACAATTGAAAATGCAATTACTACATTCCTTCAGAGAAGCAAAAACCCAGAAATGACACCAACAAGTTGTATATTAATACTATACTACAAATACTGTCCAATCAATGTTTCACAACAAGGGGCCAACACAGAGTAAAACTCTCTCTGTCTGCTGTGTTCATAATGACCCAAAGACTGAAAGAGGTTTGGATTAACCTTAATTTCATTGTAGTGATAATGGTTATGAGCCAGAAAATGGCATCATCATTTAAATTGCCCCAAGCAATATTATGGTGTCCACAAACTTGGCATCATTGTTTAAGTGAAGCAGCTTAAGGATCTCTCTACAGATAAAACTATTATTACTGCTGGCTCTGCAGCTGCAGAGGAGGAATACTGAGAGTGACAGTATAAAAACTCAGATTCATTTAAAAATTACATTTATTACATAATCTGTAAACACTTTATTCTGATATCTGTGGAACATGTGTTATGTTGCCCATGCAGAAGCCAAGTAGTTAAGTATTTTTTTAATGTACTGCAGTGAGTCACCTGTGCCACCACACAGCATACTGTGGAAAACTAGCAACTATATTTCTGCTCTATAGTCTCTTCACGTACTATACTGTAGATAGCGAGAGATACTGGGGTGAAAGAACCCTGGGATTCCCTTGGAGATATGTGAATAAAAAACACATTCTATGATGACACAATTAATCAAAGTTGACAATCCCACCATATTGTGGAAAAGAAGCTGAATAATGCAGTGAGGGTTGTGTGCTCTCACCAGGATCAACACTCATATAAAAGCTATTTGTTTCTATCACCTTTAAAAAGAGTGAGAAAAATGAAAATTGCTTAGGTAAATTTAGCAAAGGCTGCTTAGCAGTTTTCTCTGATCAAGGATAAGTAAACACATTACGTTGGTTTAAGTAAGTTGCCTGACTATTTTCATGTCATGACTCTAAGCATTTTGCAATGATACAGTATAAGTATGGTAATGCAAATAGGAAAAGAGTGCAGTGTAATTAGGATAAGCAAAAAGAACCAGCGTAATTATGCTGACCGTTTATCACCACGATATAATTGTAATTGCGGCATATATTTGCACATCAAACACTAAAATATGTTCTCCACTTTTAAAGAAAAACAACAGCATTAACATGACTAGGAGTTTAATTAGGGGCCAGTAGATGGGGAGGTACAGGGTGTTTCAGCCACTTTAAATCTGATTAAAAAAAAGACCTTCAACAACAGACTAAAGCATGTTTTATATAAATAATTCTGTATAATGCATAAACAATACAGATTTTGTACTGTGGTCGACACATACTGTATGTGTATAATTTAACTTCACTGCCATCCTATTTTGCTCTCTAATCCATAAGGAACAGGTGTTGTGCACTAATCCCTCTTTTCAGCTACGCTCTAATTATATATTGATGACCGAGCAATCATCACAACTGGATATCATTATACTGAAGAGAGGTGTGTAGGTGTGTGTGTGTGTGTGTGTGTGTGTGTGTGTGTGTCTGTGTGTGTGAGTGAGAGAGAGGGAAAAAAAGACAGAAACTCACAATAGAGAACAAAAGAACATTTAAATTATAATCAAACATCTGCATAAAACTGATTTAAAAGAGTGGCATTTACAAGTGCAAGTGCAACATGTCCTCACCCGCACATACAGCACAAACACACACACACACACACACACACACACACACACACACACACATACATACATACAGTAAAAATTAGCAACAACGCACACATGCAAATGCTCAAATAAGTGTGCAAATGAAACAGCAGTGCTCGTTTTGTTTGAGTAACAGATTCACAGCTCCACAAAAATCAAATTGGCCACTTGGGTAACTCCAGCTCAATTTGCACAGATGTTTCCTCTCCTGCTAAGTTGCAATTATTAAGCAGAACAGAATGTCCAAAGTCCTAATCAGCAAAATTAAAGCAAAACTTGTAAGAATATCAAACATATTTTCATGTGATTTTCAAAATGGAAGCTAGTCATTAAACTGAACTGGATTAGATGTTGGACAAAGCCTCAACAATTTTGAGGTTAAATTCCTGAAACACCCATCTCTGATGTAATGAAAACCTGGAACTCAGGAATCAAGGTTTAAGAGCCAGAATAAGTTCATTATGTATTTGGTACACTACTGCCTGCAAGGTAAATCATAATGTATTAATTCAGTTAATCCATTATTTTTGAATGGTAGTGAAAATGCACAAATATAAAATGTCCACAAGATTACATTATTATATTACTACATTATATTCTGTACAAGTGTATTGTAGGTTATATAGGTTGTTGGTGGTCAACAGTTGGTCAACTGTGTTTTTGTGAGTCATTATATATTGTTCTTTTCTTCAGCCAAGTACCACGACATTTTTTTACCCAATTTGGAAGAAAGAGTTACAAATTGTACCCTTGCTATTTGTGATCCTGAGAGCCCCATTCATCAATTTACTCCCCTGCTGACAACTACTATTGTTTAAAACTTGTGGAATTCTGGACTATAGGCGTGAAGATTCATCACAGCAAAGCATAGAGGCGCAGTGTTACATGCTTATACGATTACCTTTCTTAATCTTCATCTATATAATAAGGGTTAAGGGTTTCTGTGTGTGCAGACAAATTAATATGTTGGGTCTGTAAAAATAGAAAAAAATACATAAAGATAAAGTGGATAGGCACTAACAGACTTAAAATTAAGAAATTAATTGTGTGAAACAACATACTTTTTGAAACCAACCATCTAGACCAGCATCGAAACAGTAGCTAGTGTTCCAATATGCAAGAAGCACCTTCTATCACAACTAGAGACTGACGAGGTAAAACGCAAATGTTAAAGCAAGGGGGAGCCAGGACAACAGGTCAGGGGGAGATATCATCCCCACACTCTGAGATTGGGTACCAAGCCCCAAGAACAACAAGCCTGTGTAGGCTCAATACAAGAGCGGCCTGACCTGAGAGATAAGACCATGGTTAAGAGGGAAATCTGGTGTCTCCATGGCCAATTCCCAAGACTAAATGAAATTTCTAAAAGTCTACTAGAAAATGTGAATGCAGCACTATAAACAATACTTACTGAGACCAATCAGCTGATATACATCACAGCAACGATGATCTTCAACATATTTGGGTATAAAATTAACAAGATGAACACCAGCCATTTGGAGCAGTATCCTCCATGGAGAAGAAGGTTAGAGGCCAATATCAAGGCAGCATGGAGGGAAATTTGCCAGCTATCAAAACTGCAGAAAGGTGTGATGAAGAAAGGGGTACCTACGAAGTACAACAAGATGTGCATGCCTGATGCCTTAGTAACTTCCAGGCAAGCTGAATAAATGCTGAGAGATAGGCTGTCCTTAGAGATAACATCATGGCTAAGATGGAAACACGGTCCCTCCACTGATTACCAAGACTAAGTGAAGTCTAACTACTTGAAGAGGTACACCAGAGATATATTAGTTAACCAGATCCATCCACTGAGCCATGCAAGGTGTAAAAGGAAGCATCACATAACAACAATGCTCAGTGGCTAGTGGACCTGAGAGCAGACCACAGCAACCTCCCTGAACAGGACCCTGTAACCATCACAATGGCAGACATCCAAGAATGAGGTACCAAAAGGTACCAATCCCATCATACTGCTGGCCAATAACCTTCCTCTGCACAACATGAAAGCACCTGTCAGGCATCATAGCAGCTATGATAAATAGCTGCCTGAATACATAAGCGGGGTCCAGAAAGAAATTGGTAGAAATACCAGAGGAGGAAAACACCAGCTACTGGTAGACGAGGCAGTCACCTGAGAATATAAGACCAGACTGACCAACCTGTGCACTGCCTGGATTGAAAGCCTATAATTCAATGCCTCATTCATCCTGGAATGCTTAGAACTGTACAAGATCAACAGGACCACGGCAAGAGCCTTCATCAGGAATTCAATGTGGAAAACACCAGAAGCCAATGTCAAACCAAAGTCACCATCAAGTGCAGGAATTACCAAGGAAATGTTATGTTCTTCAAAATGGGATACACCTTCAAAGGTTCTTGAGAATGACCAAGCTATAATCCTGTGGGACTGCTAGATACAGTAATGGCTAACCAGCTGGACATAGTAGTGGTGGACAAACAGAAGAAGAAGACCCTAATGATAGATATTCCAGGTGATGGCAGTGGTCTCATGTTAATCAGAACACTCAGGGAGGGTGGCTCCAGCAGAGACATCCAAGATCTCTGTCCAGAAGAGCGCAGTCCTAGGAACAGCTAAGATAATGACCCTCAAGCTCCCTAGCCTCTGGTGAGGACCTGAGCTTGAACGACAAATACCACCTGTAGGGGTCAAGTGGGGCTTTTTTTTAATTAATTAATTTATTTAGGCTCAGCTGAGAGAAATTACTGTGCTACAGAAAAGTGTGCAGTATTGCATTCACTGTATCTAGAGGGGTAATGTTTCAGGTCAAGCATACATGACCTGACTATGGAGGATTTCTACCTTCATTCAAGTGGGTGCAAGCCTTCTTCATGATGCATCAATTTATCAGCATTTAGAGTGCATCTACCTGGGAGATGCAAAACATAAAAATGCCAGATTGACTTGTCTTTAAGAAAGTCCTTCAGCAATACTTATTTTTGATTTCCTATAAGCTATTGCTCAATAATCAGATAGGGTTGTGAGCATCCCCTGGTGCTTCAGGCAACAGTTGATACAAATCATGAATTTGCAGAGACAAGATAAAAGCTAGGAGATGGCATCCTCATTAATGGATACAACGATTGCCTACTGCTGCTATAGCAAGCTTTCTGTCAATGAGAAAATACACCTTATTTCCTCTCTCCTCCTATCCTATGCCCTATCCTATGAGATATAATCTCTTCAATCTGATTAACTGCCTTTGGATTTAACTCGCAGCCTGAATAAGCAAAGGAGCCTATGGAAAACAAGCTTTGTCTTCCCAATAGAGATCTACTCTCCAAGTGAGTGAGACTTTGTGTTTTGTGTTTGGCACCTGTCAGTGGGTCTGCAGAAGCAGCAGCTTGGATAAATTAAACATGTTACGCTTCATTTGAGCAACTGGGTTGCTATCCCTTGTGACTACCCATTTTTCTAAAGTGAAAGCCTATGAGAATAAAACATAGAATGTTGAAGAAAAAAAAATAGAACCAAAAAAGTGGGCTTATTTTACAATGTCTAAGCCCAAGTTGGTTGGCTAAACTGACCCAAATATAATTCCATTCATGACAATCAAATGAACAAATGTTCCTTGATTCAAGATTTTCTTTGTCACATGCATAGTGATTAAATGACTTGCAAATGTTGTTCTATTAAGCAACACACCTCTCTTTGTCTCTTTTGAGTGAAAACTGTTCTTTTGAGATGCCAAGAAAAGTGTGATAATATATTTGTTTATCTGTCTTTTGTGATACCAACCAAATGAAACCAGACAGACAGGTGATTGTGTTGTTTGCTTTTCCATTCACTGACATTAATGAATATGAAGGCAAATGCTCAGAAAAGATGGAATCTTATTATGTGCCATTTGTATGGTTTCTGTGTGACAGAAGAGAAGAGATGAAACACATTAAGAAGGATAATTGCTTTGGTCAATAACGGCGGGTTGCCTGTTTTACATTCCATTATAGTGAGAATGGGGTCTGGGCTGTTTCATCACAGACAGATAAATAAAAAGATGGTGGAGCCAGAAGAGACCCATATTCCAGGTAAATGAGTGCTTTATGAGGGAGATTAGTGCAAATTCCTCACACAGAGCATCAGCTCATGTGGGGGGAGGGAGACTTTCGGATGCAGGCTTGGCTATCTTCATGTCACACATTCCCCTGGCAATCGATCAAAGCCCCAAATCACAGTTGCACACGGAGAGGAAAGAGTAGGTGACACAGTGTGACACCCTGAATTGGTAGCTATTGCACTGATGAATGGCAGCCCCAGACAGAGAGCAACCCAATCATACTCTTGGGATTCAAATATGCACATAAGATCCATACTGTATGTGTACAAAGACAATTCCTCTCTCAAAGACATACAAACACCCACAAAGGAGTGCCCATAAAACAAACAGCACGCAAGAGGAGCATCTGTGTAGTATTCTGATTATAAACAAAGTCTAGATCCTATTTGCTGTTAGAACTACTGATTAAAGTCTGTTAACCTGCAGTACCAATATCTGCAGGGAGAACTGAGTGAGACAAATACACACCTGCTTCATTTAGGGAAATGCATTTTTAATTCCCTCAATGAACATATAGCTCTTACCCAAGAAGCAGTCAGCACTTCCAGTCACATAGACACAAACAGTAGATTTGCACACACACATCCGCACATCAGAAAAATGCAGATGGAAAACGGTCAAACTCACAGCAAGGATGAATAAGGAAAAGAGAAAGAAACTACACAGAGCAGAGAAGTGGGTGCAGGTATTGGAAAAGCCAGAAGAGGACAAAGAAGGAAAAGAAAAGAGAAAAC
>JAUBNQ010000007.1:12808050-12824191 GCA_032353495.1 Ctenopoma kingsleyae | reverse complement strand
ACTACACAGAGCAGAGAAGTGGGTGCAGGTATTGGAAAAGCCAGAAGAGGACAAAGAAGGAAAAGAAAAGAGAAAACAGAACAGCTTCACCTGACAGGAATCACTAATGCATAAAGCAGCAGCGATTCCTGTATTTCTGTTGTACAGGTATACCACAGTAAAGACAACTTTTGCAGTGAGCAGACTACTCATTAATGGAGCCCCATGTCATACCTGAATGCCAAACACCATCTGTATTCACTCACTCAGACACACACACACACACACACACACACACACACAAACATGTTTTTCGATCTTTAGGGGGGAAACTCATTGATATAATGCATTCCCTAGCCCCTTACCCTAACCCTAACCATCACAACTAAATGCCTTCACCTAACCTGAAAAAAAATGTAATTCAAACCTAACCCTAAAACCTAGACTTAACTCACAAAATGTCCCAACAAAACAAAAATGTCCCCACTCTGTAAGGAAAATGTGTTTTTTGGACCCCGCTGTGTAGCAAATACAAGACTACACACACACACGCACCTCAGCTTTACCCTGGGAGTGTAGAACAAATATACAAAGCAAGAACAACTAGACTTTATTTATCTTTAGCGTAAAATGCAATCAAAATGACAATCCAATAAATCTGACAAAACATCTCCTACAACCAACCTGCCCCAGGTGTATGAGTGGAGTGTCTGTACTCTCTTACATTAAAATTCAGTACAGTCCCAATAGGGAGAGTATTAATCTGTATGGCAAAACAACACCCACCGTAGTACAGAAACAACAGTGCAATCCATGCCACTTGTCTGCACAAGCATTTACAATAGTGGAACACAGAATAAAGATGGGGTAGAAATAAGAATGTTGTGCAGGTGAGCAGCTGCTTGGTACATACCATTGGGGCTCTCCTCATCAATGGTCACTATGGTTGCAGGGGGTCCTTGCCGGGACAGCTTACACTCTGAACATACAAATAGAAAAAAAAAAAACTAAACATAAAAGAAGCTCAATTGCTGTTTCCTATATCTAAATTATTTATTTTATAGTCCTAATAGAATAGTCCTATCCAGCTTCATGACAGCTTGTGAAATGGATGTGCAGTACAATTAAATAGAAAAATTACAAATGGATTTAGTATCCAAACTAAATGTGTTGATACATGAGATTTTTTTATTTTTTTGTCACACTTAAATAATTCAGATTATACACAAAATTTAATGTTACACAAAGATAACCAGAGTAAATACAAAATGCTGTTTTAAAATGATGATTTCATTAATTAAGGGAAAAAAAAGCTGTCCAATACCTGGCACTATGTGAAAAGTAATAGTCCCACGCTTTTGCTCAACTCTGTTTATCTGACATTAACAGTCATGTTTTAAGATAAAAGTTTATAAGGTTTATAAAATACAATGTTCAGTATTAAACCAGTGGCTATTACCAGCAGTCACTAACAACCTTTTAGGCTTATGACCACAAAAGAGCAGTGCCTAATTAAGCAGACCTCGTCACATTTATCTAGTATATTCCAAAAAGGTAAAGATTGCATACAGGTCCAATAATGAATTCACATATGCTCAGCAAAATTTTGTGTTTCATATTTCCTAACCCATTAATCCCCTCCTGACCGCAGCTTTATTTATTGTGACCCACTGGTGGCAAATCCCTTGTACCTAACTTCATCCAAAGTAATAAAACAAGCTCAACCTCAAACACCTGAACCAGCTTCAATAATAAAACAGTAGTTAGAGTAGGTAATAAATGATTTATCACCCACAGTGTCAATTTTTAGTAGAATTTAGAGTATTTTTACTTTTAATTTAAGTACGTTTTGCCACTAATAGTTGGACACTTCCACTCACATAGAATTTTGAATGACTGATTGACATAGTACAGTGTTTGAGTACAGCCAACAATGCTAGAACAAAACCGCAGACATACAACCACTACAACTGTAAATATTTCAATGGTCAGTGGAAGGAAAAGCTCAAAATGTTACCATAAGCTATCATGTTGACACATCTTTTATTGGAGGTAGCATCAATGATTGCTATCACACAAGCATCAACAGGAATGGACTGCATGATACTGACATCAGACAAACAGGGTGGTCGAAGCATGTGGCAACATCCTAAACAGTGCACTGACAAGACCAGCTTCACAGATGGAGGTCACAACAGCTAGATGGTATGAGCACATGGGACACAGGTAACGGCAGCTTGACAGACAGCACCAGATGGAACAGCAGGAGAGGTGGAGAGGAGGAGACAGGCATAAGGGAGGTGTCTTGTGTAGTGGAATAGGCGATCCAAGGCAACACGCTCTACAGCTGATGTGAGGAATGTTCGGTAGAGGGAAACTGTAGAGAGAAAGGGTGAAGGAGAACATGGGAATAAAAGACAACGGATGTTTGCCCTCTTACCCTCATACTGCCAGTCTGAAGTGGTCAGGTGTTAGTGGAGCCAGAGGGAAGCAGAGCAGAGAAGCATGGAAAAAAAAGCATGAAACAGTTGGTTGAGGAACACGCTTGATGTAAGAAGAAGAGAAAGAGTTCATTATAAAAAAGAACAGACATTAGAAAATAAAATAAAAGGCAGTTTCAGGGAGGATGTATATTTTAAAAGTCTCCGCTAGAGAAATTGTGGATGTTAGTGAACCACACAAATACAAATATGGCCAACAAATCTCTTAATGCTGCCAGTAGCTGCCAGCATACATTATTCCATGAGAGATGTGAGGGGTGCATTAAAAATATGAAGCAATTTAAATACTAAAACACTTTCTATTATCTGGTACCATGCATTCTGGGAAAAGAAAAATTGCATGAAAAAGTGCTGGAACCCATATTCAAGTAATTTCGGACAATTAGTTCTTCATATGGCTTTTTATTAAACTTCCTCTAGCTCTATCTTTTAAGATGTCTCAAATAGCTTGCTATCAAGTGGTGTACTATAACATTACATGTAATCAGAGATGGACAGAAAAAAAGACACACAGTCAATGATACCACATCAGCAGTCAGCACTCTAGGGTTTCACACCCGTCTTCTGTTGCAGGAGTTCATCAACATCATCAGCAACTAGCCACCTGTTGCCAGGTGCCAAAGAGTAGATAGTATTCTTATTAAATATGCATGCCCATGAGCCTTCGCTAATGTAGTGTTTTAAAAGTGCATATTAATCAGAGATAAAAAACCTTAGGATACGATGTTGCTGCATTTTTAATCATAGCTCTTTTCAAAGTGCAGACAGTCCACACAATAATTAGCAATTAAATAGCAATGAAAACCTGGGGCTACAATATGGAATATTTGCATTTGCATCATGTTTCTTTTAATTCAAGTCATAATCTCAATTCCTGGCCACATGTCAAAGTTTCCCTAGTCAAGATACTGAACTCTGAACCCTTGGCGCCTTAAGGGGGCTGTGCACAAAGATTTCCCCATAGAATTATAATTTTATTATTATTTATTTATTTTATTATTATAATACATTCATGTAAGCCATCTTAGAAAGCTCCAGACAGTATGTGAAAATCAGGTACAAGGCAATATTTTGAATGTATACACAACCATGTCTAGTCAAAAATCTTTGAATGTATACACAACCATGTCTAGTCAAAAATCTTTGAAGAATAACTAATAATACATAACTCCTATTGCACAGCTAATTCTGCTACTCACTGTTCATGTCAATTACAAAACTTGTACCCAACTGCTGGAGAAATAGCAGGATGAGAGTTGCCTTTAATAGTGACAAAATGAACAGAGCAAGTGGGTCACACCTCTCATAAACAAGCAACATCAAAATAAATATGCAAATCTGCTCTGAGAGAATATACTGTGTGAAGTAAAAAGAGTGTGCACATGTGTGCATGTGTGAGCATGTGGAATAAAAGTTACTTGCTCTCATTTTGAGAAGGCTTTTAAGGGATCACAGTCAGTCTGTTGTTAGTTTTGCGTGTGTGTGTGTGTGTGTGTGTGTGTGTGTTCAGACACCAATGTGTGTATTCATGCAGTTGTGCATATGTAGATTTAAGTGGTAGCTGGGAGATGTGAAGAGTCTGCTTTGAAAACAAAAGCCAGAAACAAGCTGAGATAGAGAATATTGCCTCCATTTGCAATGCTAAAGGACGCATATAACCCCTGTTGCACTGAGGAAGTAAGGTGCACACACATACACATACATTGTAAATACAAACACATACAACCAAAAACTCAAAGTCTGTTCAGTCATTCACCACGAAATTGAAATAATTCTAAACTTCTTCTATTTACACCTTTCAGCAGTGGGTAATATTTTCTAATAACATCCTAAATCAAGCTTTCCTCCTATTTATAAAACCTTCCAAAAATAATGACAGACTATAAAATAAAATGTTTTATTGCCAATTCACTTCCCAGCAGCTTTCTGCAAGAACGTGACAAATAGTCACGAAGTGTCCTGAACACCCCCTCGTGGAGCTCTTAAAATAATGATGCTGGAGGTGAATCCTGCAGACATTAACACAAAAATATGTAGTAGATAGCGCTGTAATTTACAGCTTGTTCATAATAGGGTAATAGTGGAGTAATATTTTGGAAAATAACAACAGAGTAATATCAAGGTAATAGCATGTAATAAGTAGGGTAATACCATAGTAATAACCAGGTAAGATGCTGTGTAATGCTTGAATAATAACTTATTAAGGGGGTAATATTTACATAATAATGATGTAACTTGGAAATTAAATTAAAAAAAAGGTTTAAAAAAATTTATTTTTCTCATGTTAATTTTATTTCTAAGAGCTATAGGCCTTGGTCTTGATAGAAAGGAACACTATAGAGAGAGGAATCTATCATCATGTGGCAGCCAGTGAATGAAATGTTCCATAGTTTTCCAACTGAAATAGACAATGAACACAAGCCACTCAATAGGCAGTATTTAGCCTGATCAGTCATGAAATGTATATGCCACTGGAGAAGATGAAGAGTCAAAGGATGTCAGACCAAATAAAAGGTGCAAGATCATCTCATATTGAGTTCTAGCTGCCAAATTTCCAAACACTGTTTGTTGGACTTAGCTGGTTAGTGATGCTACTGTATGTCTGACTGATTTCCTACAAATACTGATTCAGTATAATCTTTTACATTTTATTTCAACAGTGTAATAATATGCAGGTTGCCTGATTTATAAATGGAAATAAACAGCAGCTTAGAGAGTTAATACAGGGCTATAAATAGTTTTGACTGACCCTTACAAACAAGGTCAAATACTAGCCAGTGAGCAAACTGAACGTGATTTGGTGATATAACTGGCTACTGTGTGGGATCTCTCCAAACTACTTCACTATGAGAAGAACATACTTAGTCTTGCCAGTACACCATGCCTACAACTGAAAATAAAAATAGTTGAAGAATCTGAAGTAAATGTAAAGTTCAAACAATTAAGTGGTTTTATTTTACAGTACAGTAGAAGTATGCACAAATTAGTTATAGTAGTAGTTAGTTAAAATAGTTAAAAGTTATTTCAATATACTCATAGTATTAGGTGGTGGAACAGTAGAGTTAGGGATTTAGGACAAGAGGGCAATCATAACAAATGCAATAAGCAGCATTAATAATAAGTAATCAGGGCACTGTACACTTCAGAGACCTAATCCAAAGTCAATCAAAATCTTCTAATTTTGACCTTGGCATAATTTGCTCGCACTCAAAGAGATCTTCTCACTAATCAACCTAACAATTTTGGCTTGAAGCCATAAAACTTCAATTACAAAATGATTACTGCTCGTCTCACAGAAGGATTGGGTGGTAGAAAAAATGGATGGAAGCAAGCTTCAATCAATTTGTTGAACATTTGACCAAAATATAGAGAGCTGAACAGATTCTATCAGACAATACAAATACAGTCCTTCTGTGTTTAATATGTTCTCTTTAACAACAACTGCTTAACACCTGGGAACTTAAACTGGGTAATATTAATTCATAATATAACAATGTTTCAAATATAGGTTTCAAAATGTTTAACAGTGTTGGATTTCATATTAGCATAACTGTCAACCACAAAGCGGTATTTTAATAATACAAAAGGTGTCTTTGTACTGTATACTGTAGAAATATATTGTGTATTTTTGATATACATAGTTCTTTAATCAAAGTTTTAAAATTAGATGGTGTGAGATGCACAACCTCCTAAGCAATTCAAGTCTTTACAAGGAAACTCATCGACCGCTACATTACAGGAGCAACAAGGCAGTGATGAGATAAATTCTGCTCACTGACATTTAGTTTCAAAAGACATTTTTACCTGCCACTCGATTCAATAGCTTGTTCTTTCCCATGGCTTCATCTGCAAAGGCACCTTTTTAGCGACCAATAAATCAAACTGCTGCTGCCTCAGAGTGGAGATAAAAAAAACAACAAAAAAAAGAAACAGACTTTAAAGGACAACTAACCTAACAAGCAATGTGGTGCAGGAGGCACAGTCTCAATCAATCTCACACACCTTTACCACAGACCTAGCATCTGAGTCATCTTACTTAGATAACTATGAAATGCAACATGTTTTACATTTATAGCAAAACATGCTTCAGCTCTCATTCAAAAAAAAGTCAAAAACAAGGCTGTGAGAAAGCACACGTGGAGAGAGAAAGATTCTTGATAAAGGGCAGAAGCACTGAAGAGGAAAGTAGAAACTCATTTCCCATCCTTTAGATGTATGGCAAACTGCCAACTCCACAGAAAGTTCTTCTTATCATAAAACGTCTCATAATGCATGTCCATATGCAATCATAAAAGCTGCCCTTTCATATAAATATCAGGCCCTATGTGATGATAAGGAAATGTGTAACACAGCCTTGGGGCTTCTTGTTCTTAGGGCAAGAACAAGAAAGTCCTGATGTGATCATTCCTCTTTCAGCTACACTGCCAGCGGTCCACCTGAGGGAGGAATGTTTGCTGGACTCTGGTTTGACCATCACCTACTCAAAAAACTTCAAGGTTGGAGGTTAGAGTTATGACTAAAGCCCACGGTGGCAGAGAACCCATACCAGGGATGAGTGGAGACAAAGCAAACAGGGACACCATCTAATTTCCCACTTGGATTGATTATTTATTTTGCATGGAACCATGTCCAGTGGGGCAGAGGGATATTATGGCAGAGGTCCAGCAGGGCCTGGCAAAAGATGATGAGACTGACAAAGGCCAGCTGTCCAGTGACACACATTGCCAGGTAATGACTACTCATGGGCAAACAGCAGGTCAAAACATGACCAGTTTGTGATGTAGTTAGGGAATGGGGCCAGTTAGCTGTCAAAGATCACAGTTGACATTATATAGGAAAACATATACAATAATGTATACCCCACTTATAATTTCAATATCATCTCTCAAAGTATTTTAATTTGTAGATGAGTGATATATGTAGCCCATATTAGAGTTTTTGCTTTAATTTTAACAGTGTTTTCTTCAACCATTCATATAGGGAGGGCAGATACTTACAAACACCATAAAAGTGTGTTTTAAACCTAAGAAAATGCAGTATTAATTGCATGTTATTGTATTTGCATTATGGTGTAAAAATGTTTTTGTCCCCACCACATTTTCTTATTTACATGTTAAGCGATGTATCGTATCACTGTTCTAAAAATGTCACAGAACACTAATATTCACAAAGACATATTTTTCATTAAAAGTTACTAAATTACACATAGTATAAGTTTCTGAAAAAGTGACAACCTCCTACTGGCAATTACAAGAAAATTCTGTTTCTGGATGGACTTTACTGGCACAATACTGAAAATATTTCAAATTCCAGCCAAAAGCTCGGTTCTGTGCAGTAGGTTGAGCTACTTGGAGCTCAGCAGTGTTAGGTCTTACGGTCAGATGAGGTTGACAGCCTGACACCCAACTCTTTCACAGCATTACTGCAATTCTGCAGCAATCAGTTCTATTGTATAATAGGAAATTATGTACACTAAATGGATAATAATTGCAGGTGATTTTAAGATAAATATTCAGATTTGCCTCCAAACAGCTTGAAAATTTAACATCAAGATTACTGACCACAATTATCACATTAATGTCAAAATGTTCTGAAAATGGCAAGCCACCAAGGTTTTAGTGATAATAAAACATTGAAATAATAATACAAACCATTTGGAATTTTACCATGGTTTACTATGAGATCGGTAACCTTTTCATCCCTAGGTCTTAGCACAGATCTGTTTTTTTTTATCTTTTGTGATTAACATGTTAGTACGTGTCTCTACAGCTGATGATCTATCAACCTTAATAGTCATAGGCATTGGTCATATTCTATGAGAAATACCAGCAACTAAAGTTCACATATAGCCACAAGGATCAGTGTAGCATATAAAACATAAAATCTAATTGCATTTTTAGACTCAATACAGACATGTAAGATGCATACTACCTTGCTTTCCTGTAATTTTTGTCTGGGGGATCAAATTACACCTTGCCAACTGAAAATAGTGTGATGTATACTATGCGGTGGGTTATGTAAAACGCTGATTGTGAATAAGTTATCACAATGGCTAAGAAGGAGGTTATTTGTACAGTCAAATCATTTTAAAAAAAAAATTGTTTAAAAGAAATCATTTTAATCCTGAAGTTCCTGTGTTTGTAAGAGGAAAAAACTCTGCTACATCAATGTGGAGACAGACAGTGCTGTGTGCTTCTTCTTGCAGCATGCCTATGATTGGCACAAAGAATGCAATCACTGCGTTCTGCCCATCTCTCCCCACTTCTTTCTTTCCAAATCTCTCAGCCTCTCCTTACATATCAATAGAAGTGTGGGTCTCTCTAAGGGGCTTCTTGCTGTAATAGTGTGTATGTATTTAATTTTAAGGGTCACAAATGGGGAAAAATGTTTTATTATGAAAGGGAAAAAAAATAGGAGACCGGCATCAAGAAAAAGCAGGGAACAAAGTAGCACTGTGTAACAGTGATGAAGACTATCAGAGAGATGGGGTAGAAATGAATTCCTGCAGCATCATGTAAATCATTAGAGGCTGATAATGGGAGAGAGAGGGGGATTACTTTACTCAAGTGTAATCACTTGCAGAACCTCCCTCTCCTACTTTTCTTCTCCCTCATTGCAGCCTATCTTTGTCTCTCTGTGAGGTTAACCACACATGGCTGCAATCATACTCCCAGTGAACAGTTCAGCACGCACATGCTCACGTACTGAGTTCCAGGATGGGCCTGTTGGTACAGACCCCAGGCAGCAAGGGGGCCCAGTCTTACAAAAAGTCCCCCCCCCCCCGTAAGCACTGAGAGCCTGATTACAGCCTACTGGTGGGCAGATTAAAACCCCATCCCCGCTGTCACACCACTGCTCCCCCACTCGACAGGCTGTTGCAGCCAGACACAGTCTGCACATCTGGCCCCTAATCAGACAATCCCAAAAATAGACAAACAATTGTGGGTCACAATACATGTGCAGATGGGAAGGGAGGGAAAGAGAGATAGACATTCAGAGAGACAGGAATAGTGTGAGGGAGGAAGGTAGGCTGATGTCACATGGCAAACGTGTCCAAAACACACACAACCGGAGAGATACATAAGTACAACTGAGAGTGTGTGTGTGCATGGGTGTGCACAGATGCATTTGTCTGACATCTGGATTTCGTGACTGAGGGATTTGGAGGTATGGATGCCACAGTGTCCATCTGGCACTGCGCTTTGTTTGACCCTTCATTATCATTCGTTAAACCGCCAGGTGAACTAGTGTCCATTCGCACAATGGACAAAAATTATTCTCTTTTGAGCCCACTGAGTACAGTGAAGTCAGAGTGAGATGATGTGAATGTGTGCATGGAAAAAAATAAAAAAAATTAAAAGGATGTCACACAGAAGAGAGGATTATTAATAAAAAATAAAAACAGCAAATGTGTTGAGGAAAGAAGCTAAGGGACATAATATAAAGACAATGGAGGAGGAGAAATGAAGGCGAGGTGGAAAGATAACAGTTGATGAATTTTCCTAATGACTGCCCCCTATTAGTTGAGAGTTGAAGTTGAAGCTGATTTTATGTTTTTCCCATGACAAAGGCCTAATTGTTTAAAGAAATCCTAATGTTTGTCAAGAGCAAAATTTACTATCACAATAATTAAAGCAATAGTTAATTAAGACTCGAAAGACATAGTGACGTCCACTGCCTCCACAGCTCAATGCGATCTAAAAATGTCTGGTTTATTTTCATTTGATAGACAACAAACAAGCTGATAGAGCCAAAAGCCAAGGGCGCCTTGATGTGGGCAGAGCAGGGAGATTTATGAGTGAGCAGATGAGGGATGTTGTGTTGATGGAGGTAAAAATCCCTGCTTAAACCAGCATCATCTCTGGGTGACACTGAACGGAGAAGAGAGGCAAGAACAGCTCTCACACTTTGAACAACACCAATTCAGATGTACTTTGTCTTACAATCTGCACCCTCATTACAAATGTTATATTACAACAATTATTTCTATCTTCAAGCAGTCAAATTATAGGGTGCAGCCGCATCTATAATCAGCATAAAACAGCCTGTATGACACAGTCAGAGGACAATGTCAGATTTAAACAAAAATTAAGGGGCAGTAGTCGTAGTATGAATTTAAATTATTGATACTGCAGAAAAACAAAGTTATACATTGTTAGTGATTCTTTTGTTGCCTGATTCAGTATAAATTATTTTGCAACCAGGCAACAAAAAGATCACTAACTATTTGACTTATTTTTCCTACAAAAATCAAGTAAACAAGTAAAGTGCAGTTATTTTTTATGCTTATGATTGGCATCCAAAACAGTTGAGTAAGGTTAGGCAAAGATCTTGGTGTTGCTTGGAAAAACGTTAACACTGACTACAATCATGAGACTTGACATGTTTACTCTTCAAAGTGCTTTTGTTGCTTAACCGTAACCACATGCAGGACTAGAAGCAAATCCCCCAATCTCCAGTCATGATCCTTCACTTTGAACCACTGATCTCCTCCTTACGTCTAGTGAGCAGTACATAAATGCAGAGCTTCCTACACTAGAAAAAAATGTTGCAAAGGAACATAATTCAGGCAAGAGTTATATTTCTCTCAAACCCCAGTTTACAAAGCTCATTAGAAACAAATTCGTAGTATATCATTTCTCAGAGAGGGGCTTGAATTTAAACACCAACAAAGACTAAAAGGTGGCATCTTCAGTTCATTTGCCTGTTTATCAGATTGAAAATATGTGGGAGTTCTGTACTGATTACTCAAATAATTAACCATAATACTTTAAACTGTAAGCACACTGTTCAGAAAAGAAGTGATGTATTCTTGTTCAACTATTAAAGACATCACTTAACTTGCAGTTATAAATGAAATCCATTGTAATTTTGTGTTTTTATTCAAAACACACATTTTCCCAATTGAATACTTTATTTGAGAAGAACTATACATACCTACAGTATGTTTGATTATCACAATAATAAAGCGGGTAAACACTGCAATTTAAGCAACATCAGCACAATTTAGCTTAAGCAAATACAAGCTTGATGAAGCAGGGATTAATTTTATGACAAGGTCAGTGAACCTAATTAATAAAGATAATTTGTCCTGTGTCTCTAACAACACCATACGAAGCTTTGGCAAATAAAAATTAATCTCTTCAGTCATCAGAAGTTGTAAAAGAAATTGTCCACAGACCCATATTCCACAGCATGTTTTGGGTCAGTGGCTTCCACTTGTCTATTAATGTGGTCCGAGCCTCAGAGTGAGTCTCCTTCCAAAAAGGAAGCCACAAGACACTCACTCACCTTCAAAAGCTCAGTCAGTCATAAAGCAAGTCATTTCTCTACTAAAATGATTTCATACAAACCTATGAACATCTCGAAATAAAATCTTAATACAGTGAGCAGAGTTTATATTCTTATCTAAAAATGTTTTTACATTAGTGAGCATGTCAAAGAAGGCTGGGAAGCAGGAAAGAGATGAAAAGAAAAAAGGAAAGAGGGCTGGGATGAAGGGAATATTCTGGAAAGTATAGCTCTTAAAATTGACCTGGATCATGTGCAATATTACCACACAGGGGGGACTGAAACCTGTCTCTGTACATGTGCAGCTTCCCCTCAGCACTATCTTTAAAGACCTGCCAATCTTATGCAGCCGAAATTCACTTTTAACTGACACCTGCTACAAAGTCAGTGCGTTGAGACTATAAATGTTAAGATTCCCTCTGTAACTTGGGAACATAAACATGAAACTACAAGGAGAATCCTCTTAACACAATCAGTGAACTGTGTAGGAAGACAGGAGGATTTACACACACTTTTTAAATAATGTCTTTTGAAAAACATGTAAATTTGAAGTGGGAGGCTAGTGAGAATACTGTGAAAGCAAAATTATTTGCATGGAAGAATTATGCACAACGTTGAGAGCTCACCTGAGAGCAATGTCTCTATGGTCCTCCACAGCTTCAGTGAATTCAACATTTTGTTGAACTGTTAAAGTTCTACTATGCACCGGCTTCAATGAAAACTACACACACACACACACAGTAAATATTCATATGTACGACTCTGCAGACAGCGTTCACACTACACAATTGTGAAGAGATGGAAACTCTCTTGAAAATCAATAAAAAAAATATGTTGTACGAATAAATACAAAGTATAAAATTATATTTTGCAAGTAAAGATATTAGAGCTAGAAAATAATGTTCTCTCATCTCATCATATTACATGTGTCCTCTTGGCAGTGCAGTTACCAGGGCCTGAAATTTTTGCCTCACTGCTGTCTGCTCATACCTTCTGTGTCCTGGCCCCAGCTGTGGGTTAGCAAGGAGAGGATTGCCATTCCTGTCCCCAGCCATCTGACGAGCCACCACCCCTGTCGCATCTTCTGTCAAGCCTTATTGCCTGCCCACCTGGCCAAAAAAAAACAAAAAAAGAAAAAAAGAAAACAAGAGAAAAGGCTTTTCATTCATGTCTCAGTAAGTCCTCTGGCCTTACACACGCACAGCTGTGACCAACACACACAGACATTATCATAAGGTCAATATCTCTGCACAACACATTAATTTTGAAATTCAACAAGTAAATAACATAATCCTCTGGATTATGATTAGTCCGTTTGGATGTAGTTATTGAAGTTATTTCTAGATAAGATCAATGTGCAATGCAGCGTTATTTAAATTTATCAAACCTGATTTAAATTAAATTAAGGACAATATTTAATTTACATTAGCTTGTGAGCCCTATCTTTCCTTGTAGGATTCAGAGCAAACAGAACTAGAATATTCCCATGACACGTTTTATCTTGGTCAATATATGTTAATACATGAAACATTCAACATGTTTGTTGGATCTCAGTGATATACTACAGTGTGTTATGTAGCCTTTCACTCCAAGTTTTTGGTCCCACTCTGCACGCTTTAAGATTCAATACTAATATTTACATACATTAAATGTTCATAAAATCAGTATCTTACACATTGAAATAGCCGCTCTATTCTACCTTGACACACCTTATTTTGTAGGAGCTGCTACATCCAAATACTGATAGTCCTGGTCAAAAAACACATTGCATTTTAATATGAATGAAAACAGTAACTGGGTGAATTAGAACAAGCTGCATTAATACTTAGTTCTACTGCAGTTGTAAAATGGAGTAAAAGAGTGAAGTATCTCTTCTAACAAACAATCTTTGGTACAGATGGGCTATAAACACAGTTTAACGTAAAAAACAAGTTAGTCAGACTAATGTTCACTTGCTGAAACATACTGTCACGATTTGTGTACGCTACTATTTGTTTTGATAGTCAGAGTTTAGTGCAGTTTGCCAACCTCAGTGTTTGAACTCACTGGTGAATCAAATTTATTATTTGTCAAAAATATTTTCTACAATAAAATATTTTCTTACAGCATTTCAATGGCCTAACATTGAACAACAGATACATCCTCACCAGAAGCTCTAACCTTGTATCACTAATATCATAAGCATTAAATATTGAGCGCAAACTGGAACACACCGCATCAGCTCCATACATTATGATGTCATTTTGAATAAACTGACAGAGAGGAAATTACAAGCAAAGTACACACAAATCCATAGCATCCACCCTCCACTCTGAGCTAGAAGAAGGCAAGTGTCACTACGAGGAATAGACGGTTTTTTTTAGCTCCTATCTGTCTGGGCTATTCAATGTCACACCTTCCTCACAAGGTTTTTTTTTTTTTCTCAGAGCAGGCGATAAGCTGTGAAATCAGCTTTCATGGCATATGCTAAGGGGACAGGAGGGAACTAGCAAGCACCAACACTATCATATCAAAGCATGTTTTACACAGTCACATCTCTAAGTCATACTATCAGCACTTCTTCATTTCTAAGGGTGATTTCCCTCTCTTCTTCATTCATTCCTCTTTAGCACACATTGTACAGTTTGTATTTCTCTTTTTTGCTTCCTTCCAAAAAGACATACGCCTAAACAAATTTTTACAGCACTGAGCCTGACGCACCCAAACAACAGACATCTTGCATGAAAACTCTGTGGACAGCAGGAGACAGCTGTGTTCTCCTCTGTTACAGTGCAACAACAAGAGCGATTTCACACTGGTTTCCTATTCTCTCACTGCTGTCTCATCTCTTCGGCTCCCAATGGTGTTCCCTTTTGAAGCAGATTTGATTTCCCACATTCGTACATCTATCTTTCTTAAGAGGGCTGAGTAAGATTGCTTTGATCCCTTTCACATGAGAAAAGTCAGACCTGCACAACCAGCCACCCCGAAGAGAGGAGTCATTTCTTTCCACAACTTCCTCCAAATCTCCTCTTGGTTGACATGGGAACGCTGTATCTCATTTACATAGGCTAACAACGATGTGCCTTCAAACTTAATGAACAGGGAAACTGAAGAGATTGCTGACCTAGTGGTGAAAGAAGAATGACTCCAATACTCAATTTCTAAAGCAGTTTTTCTGATAGTGGCCCATGAGTCGCATCATGAAAAGATATCCATATTTTGCAGAACCAATATAATGTTTTGATGAAGCTCTACGGGCAGCAGTTCAATTCTACTCCGCTCTACATTAATGCACAGTGTTAGCACAATCCAATCACAATTCCCTCCATGTTAAATGATTCTGCCAAATAAAAATACTTGCCCAAATGCTTATATAGTATTGCTGCCCAAAATATATCTTTGTTTAAAGGGGAAAATTTGATGCAAGGGTGGACAAAAACAGATGTGTTTAACTTGGGGTGGGACGAGGCGACTGAAGCAATCACAGTTATGGATTACAGAGTCATGATGCACTTCTTTATTCCCTAAGCACAGAGGCTTTGCACTGCATGGGAAAAATAAATAAAAAAAAACAGCTTGTATCGCTCTTTCTTCATCTGTCTGTGTTCCTCTCATCTGGCATCAAATTCATGTGCTCTGGTGTTGACTGACTGTCACAACAGAAATCACAACTTTTTTTTAAGGCCAAACAAGACCTGAACAGAAGGAATTATGATTTAATTAATACATGTCTGTCTCTAGAATGTACAGATGAAATAAAAAGTAATTTAACAAATGTGTTTTCTATTTTGTGCTCTTTGCTCTCAGAATGCAGGGCTCCTTCTGTTGCCAGATAAAAAAGAAGTCAGGCTGCAGGGCCTTCTCTTGCCTCCCTGCTGACATCAGACAGTCTGACAGACAGGTTTTAAAACCTATACTTAAAACTAATTTAAATGCCCCAACTTTCAATTAGTGGCAGGGTTTCCATTAAAAGGAGTTTTTTTTCCTTCCCACTGTCGCCCTGTGCTTGCTCAAGGGGCATTGTTGGGTTTCTCTCTGTGTAACTTTGTAAGGTCTTGACCTTAAAATGTGAAGTGCCTTGAGATAATTCTATTGTAGTTTGGAGCTATATGAATAAAAATGAGCTGAACATTTCTCAATATATTAACCAGAACTGTTTTTTTTTCTAGGCAGTTTTGTTAAAAATTTTTAAGTTTTTATACTGTGTATATGCATATATATATTAGGGATGTCCGATATTATTGGCTTACCGATATTATCGATATTGGCATTAAAATGTAATATCGGAAATTATTGGTATCAGTTTTTACGCTTTTAATGACACAACGTTTACATACCATGCACATATTATACATCAAACTCTTCAGCTACTTCTCCTCTCTCTCAAA
>JAUBNQ010000007.1:12795263-12807950 GCA_032353495.1 Ctenopoma kingsleyae | reverse complement strand
TTCTTTTTTTATGAGGGGGGACCCCGCATATATTGGTATCGGTTTATATCGGTATTGGAAATTAAGAGTTAGACAATGTCGGTATATTGGCTATCGGTAAAAAAGCCAATATCGAACATCCCTATATATATTGTTACGTGCCATGCTAGGTGGCACTGCTGTGTCTGTTTTCCTTGTCTTATGTTTTGTAGGTGCGCCACTGATTGGTCCATTTGTGTAAAGTAAAACCAACGTGATTGGTGCACACCTGTTGGCTGTTTCAGGCATCCAGGACCAATCACAGGCCAGGGAACACCATAAGAAGGGGGCTCCTCCCAGGTTCTCTCTCTACTCTGCTGCTGCTGACTCTCTCTGTGGCTTTGTTTTGCATGTGTGCTCCGTGTTTGGCCCATGTTACTAGTATGATTCGTGGTAGGAGGTTGGATAGGTTAGTCTGGGGTACCCCGTACACCTTCAACACATAGGAGGATCTCTGTTATACACACTAGGTTAAGCGGTTGATGCCACTAATGTATAGTTGTGACCAATATTTAGTAGTTTAGATAGGTAGGCCTTTTCTTTGTTCTGTCTAGTTTCAATTAGCTCTTAGAGAAGCTGTAGGCCGCTTTTGTTTTATTGTTTTCTTTGATTTGGCACAACCGCCTGGTCCTCCTCCCCAAATAAACACTATATGCATTTCACTCTCTGCCTGTGTTTCATCACTTTTGGTTGTCATGTACTGCGCTTTCCTTACTCCCTAGCTCAACCTGGGGAGGGAACGTAAATATTAATTTGTGCACATGCGTCAACCGGCATACAACCTTCTCAGTTGCTCCCGTCTTTTCTCATACTTTATAACTTTTTTCTTCGTTTTTCTTTTTTCTTTTATTTGTGCTCGATTTGTACTCTGTGTTTATCTTGTTCCCTCTCAATCATGTGGGTTGAGAGAGTTTTTATCACCGTTATTGCCGTGGAAATGTTACTCTCATTGAGGATTGGGACAGCGGCGCAGCATCTCTGTACTTTGTTTACTCAAGGGATGCAGAACGCTGCAGCAGTATTAGGCCCATACCCAAATGCTCTCACTGGTTGAGATGCTTCTTGATGCCAATCCAATGCCAGTACTCATCAATGTTCCGCCCTCCTGTGATCCATCGTATGTCTGTATGTGGTATTCAGACCCAGTGAGCAACGGACTTTAATAATCATAATAATAATAATGCGTTAATGCACGATAAGATAATTATCGGCGTTAATGAATTGACGCGTTAACATAGCCCTAATATATGCATATATGCATTTTATTTGATTAATGTTTCAAACAAGTAGGAAACCTCCCGTTCCTGTTGCTTAAAGCACTGAAAGGATTGTGAGGCAATAGAGCAGTGAAAGTAAAAGTTAGGTATTGCTGAGGTGTGTCACAATGTGCATCATTGCGTCTCAGAGTGGACAGCAGGCAGGAGAACAGAGGGAGCTCAGGTGAGATTAGAATTCTGTAGTTTACAAATGTACGTCGTTACACTTGTTACTGTACACACAATAAAGACAGGGGAAAAGTCAAAAATACCTGTTAAACCAGAAGACACTCTGAATAACAAACATCCCACGTATCCCAGAAGTTTCAGGATTGTCACACATTGTAATAACGGCTTACTGATGCCCTCAAATGATATAAATCTCTTGAAAATCAGATATTTCTTCTCTTCTTGTCATTACAAAGAGTACAAAGCGTAGCATGACTGACCATTCCTCACAGCAGCAGCACTAGTGAGGAGTTCAGGGACAGTTTCTGTGTTTCAGAAACTTAAAAAAAAATTCAGAATTTTGCAAATACTAGTTCTCATTTATATTCATCATATTTATCACTGATTTGTAATTGTGTATTTTATCTCATACAAAAAGAGAAAAAAAAAAATTACACCATCATTATAGCAATATAAATCAGTCATCAGCTGAAAACCTCAGTGTTTTCTAAAGATCGGAAATTGCCAGACAGAGAATGTGAATATGAAATGATGACCACTCAACCAGTGAAGTAATGACACCTCACTGTTGCTTTCCAGTTCTTAAGTGAAGGTGTGGATGTTGTTTCACAATGACTAAATGTGGATTTTTAAGTGGATTAGTCTCCTACCAGTGTCTGTTAAATATGTAACAGCACTGTCAACCACTGTAGCAGAATGAAACAGACCAGAAGCAGGAAAGCCAAAATTCACTGACATAATGTGACTGATTGTTGAAGTGCCACTCCAACAATCTCTCAGCTTGACTGTTTTTTTTTTTATGTCACTGTAGTGTGCATAATGGTGTTGGGCTAATCATTATCAACAAGGACATTTACCAATAGATATAGATCATAAATCTCTTCACATGGAAAAAGAACCTCAAACGTGCTTAATCAATTTGGTCTAATCACAGTTTACTCATAACTATTGCTTTAGACATCAGGAATTTGTAGAATAACATAATATTACAGAATTCTGATAAAGTGGATGAATAATATTGAATCATAAGTTATCGTTTAGTCTCCAAAAAAGCCAATATTAATTCCAGCTTCTCCAATGTGAGAACTAGATTTTGGACTACAAGTCAAACTAAAGACGACATTTAAAGATGACAGCTTGAGGTCAGGAAATTGTGATAGACACTGGTCAATTTTCTGACATTTCCCTTCTATAGAGTAGAAGTGACTCAAATAATGGACAGAATAATCATTAATTAAAACAACCTGCTTTATTTGTTGTTGCTGTTGTCGTCTTTGTCCGCCATGACAGTTACTTGACAACAGAATATTAAGGATAATGTTTAAAATCAACAGCCGCCTTTAGCCTTTCAAAATAATCCACTGTGCAGTTGGATGACACAAATCATTTGTCAGAAAAATGAGGGCTTGATGCTGCAGTTACACATTTCTTGCTTGCTTTGTTTTTTCAGTCTGCATTTTGAAACAAGAAGTCTTACAGTGTTCTTCCAAAAATGAGACTAGTAGTTATAGGACAGTAAGTTTATGGTGAATTCCTTAAAAGCCCCACACAAACTGAGCATTCAGCAACAAAGTGCCTCGTATGCTAACAAGCAAAAACGTCAGAAAAGTCATTTCTCACAAGATCTGATGTCCTTATCATCATCATGTATCGGCTTCCTCCCTGTAGTGCAGGTAATGAAAATTGTGGACTCATCAGTTTAATATAAGCAGCAGATTACATCCTCACTGCCCCTTCCCAAGTTCAATTTACAATACAGAGCCTTGTCATCCAACTGATCCAGCGAACAAATTAAAAACAAAGCAGAGAGATGCCAGCCCACAGGTTTATAAATTACATATCAGTGAACACTATTTTACCCATTAATGCTAAAGTGCTCAAACAAA
The DNA here is from genome assembly GCA_032353495.1 of Ctenopoma kingsleyae. Lineage (NCBI taxonomy): Eukaryota > Metazoa > Chordata > Actinopteri > Anabantiformes > Anabantidae > Ctenopoma > Ctenopoma kingsleyae. The sequence goes on along the minus strand of JAUBNQ010000007.1, from coordinate 12,804,601 downwards.
CAAGAAGTGTATGCTTAATCATCAGCCATCCAAATTAGAGTTATAGCAGACTATCCTGTCATATTAAAATGTAAAACACCTGTAGATAAATGTTTTGTCCTATTACAGGTAAACACAGAACAACAGATTAAAATAAAGTGTAGACCATAAGCAGACTGCCGACGCTGATCAATTAAGTGGTTGGATACCAAAACCATGAATGTAAGAATAACAAAGGAGTAAAGTAGGTAGAAAAATGGGTGCTTGCTGGATTATTTCATGAGACTGAGCAGGGGGTTGTTGAACATCCCAGCTGGCATTGGTCAAATGGCAAAGTATTTCCTGCACAGATCGCCGGTCTGTCACAGGGTTGACACAGAGATGCGAGCAATTTAGAGTCACTTAGTAATATTCAATGTAAAAATATGTATTAACAAGCTTGTCAGCTTTCCTGGCATTCCCATGAGGCTTTCAATTTCCACCAACTTCACCCATGAACACCCCAATGTGCTTCTTACATATTTCTTTCATTACCAAAGGCATTCATGTATCCACAGCCAAAGCTGCAGCTGCATGTTCAGACTCTCACCTGTCCAGACTGACCGAGTTGGCAAGAACTCAAAAAGAGAGGGAAAGGAGAATTTCCTTATCTAAAACACTGTCTCTCTGTCTGAGAAAATAAAACTTATATTATGTGATTTTTCTGAAGTCTTCTGGGCATCCTAATGCAGTAGATGCTAATGTTAGTTGAAAAACATACTGTAACTGTAATCTGCTTTAATTTCAACACATTAATTATCTCCTACAACAGAGCTGATCATAGGAATCAAGTGTGCATGCTCTCATTTTGTAGACCTTTAAACTTATTTAAACTGATTATGAGAGACAGCTAAAAATTTCTCATGATTTTTTGTTCAGTTTACTAATATGGCATTATATAATGCATGCATCTGAGTGTCAATGTGATGGCTTTACAAGTCATTTTGTCTGACCAAAAGTACTCAATAAATGTATTGTTTTACAGAATACATTATGTCATATAGTACAGTCACAAAGATACTAAATCATTTCCTAGTGCAGCTTTAACCCCACTTATTCAGTTTTAATTTGAACATCATTTGCAATAATGGCAAATGGCTGCATTTAGTCTGATTATTTGGCCCACTGGTTCCAAATTGGGATTCGGGGTCTTGCCCAAGGCCCCTTCAATATGTGGAGGACAGCAACACAGTGCATTAGTCATTTCAGTAAATCTCTCAGGTAATGTAATGTCTTAACTGGAACTATAAATTGATCCTGACTTAGCAGCAGTCTCAAATAACTCGTAACAGTAACTTAACTCCAACTGCTCAACTCTAGTGTCTCTAGTAACTTAAAACAATGATACAACCAAACCTGATACCAATTTAAGCAATGCCACACAGACTATACATATGCATGTTCTCAAACTGCAGAAAAGGACAAGTAAAATGATTAATAAACAAAGCAAATGTTAAGTTAGTTCTGTTGCGACTGTGCAGAGCTGTTTATTACCTACTGTGAGATGTAATCAGTGTTAGTAACGGAGCCTGAGTGTTCTAATGACTGATGATGATTAGCCCCAGCAAACAGGCTGACCTACACATGGCTCAAACCCAGCTACCAGATAGCATTCAAATACCAAACACAAAGCGATCAGGCTAAACATCTGGGCAAGCAGCTCTAAAGCCATATCTCTCTCTTGCTCTGTTTATCGAAAGAACCAACCAACACCAGCTCATACACAAGGTTCCAAAACATTTCATTAAGTGATTACGGTATATGATCACTGAGGCAAGGAGACTTTTGAGAGGACACTGTAAGTCATGCTCTGCACCGCTGGGCCAGACACTCCCCTTAACACTCTCCAACAATTTCAGCTGCTCAAGGCAACCTATGTTTACTATAATAACCAAGCATTTAAACTGGACTTGACATCAGTAAACTGCACACATAATGTTTAAGTCCCCCAACTTTTCTGTTGTTTGCTCTTAAAGTGACAGTAAAAAGAAAAATCATTAGTTTTATAATTTTCCATGACATGATTTAACAGCAAATGCCAAATACATAACATTTTTTTTATATTTTCCTGCAAAACAGTGTGTATTTGATGGTCTATCTTATGGCATGAATCAATAATACATTCTGGAAAAATAAACTTATCCACAACAGATCCTAAACTGATTTAAGCTTTTGATTAATTGCTTCCCACATTATAGCCTGCCCAGATCTTCGATTAGAGTATGACAAATTATTAGGGCAAGATGCTCTCAAAATGCTCTTTACTGACAATTGAAATTCTAAACTTGTTTAATGAGGACACAGTGTCTGAAAGAGGCTGGTGGCTGTCAATTGTTTATCCATATTTAGTTTAAAAAAAAACAACAAACAGTTTAATATACTACTTAGTGTGACTAAGTCATCAAACTGGAAAATCACAGTGCGATCAGCTACCTATGATTGGTCAGATACTGGCCGATTAATGAAGAGCACTTGCATTCTATGTGCCTAAACTGAGCTATATAATGTGAACATTATTATTAACTGTGTAAAATCCAACTGGGTCTTAACAACCTGCACAGCTCTATATAAATGTGATAAAACTACACAATGCTATTTTATCCTGGTCTTAAGCTGCATTACAGTCCATGGTACTCTTCATAGTTTAGTATTCAGTATTAATATCAGTAATATTGTATTGAGGGTTTGATGGGTTATAGCAAACTCCCATGCACTATTGTAAAATTTAATTTACATATTTGTTTCAATCTCTAACACTGCAGGTGCTTCCCCTGAAGCATGATGTAACTGCTATTATGAGTGATTCCTAAGTGACTTCTCATTGTACTGTATGCATGTTGCTGTGGATGAGAGGAGCCCTCTGTACGAGCAGTGATCTCACTGTGCACTTGACACAGAAATGAAAAGCTATTATGCAGATAATGTTCATTCGGTTTCCCTAATTACGTAACTGTTTTTCATCCCACCTGTGCCACGAGGTGCATTTATTATATTCTCTGTTAAGAAGTGTGCTGAGCTGACTGGTGTAGATGGTAAACACAGACATAAAAGCTGGGATGTTTAGCCTTAGTATTTCAGCTGGGAAGACTGACCCTATTGGGAAAATGTATAAACACCATTATGTGCTTTTGCAGTGCTGCTACCAGCAAATGAAAGATTTAATGTGGGCCTCAAGTGCTCTCATGATTATTGTGATGGGTTGGGATGATAAACCCCATGCACCTGTTTATGCAATGTACTTTCACAGACAAAAATATACTTGGAGAAGTAGAAGAGCTAGGATGAACAGTGTTTTTGTCATAACTGTTGTGTCTCTGTAAGTATGAAAAGAACTTATTCTAGGTGAATTACACTGATGACTTAAAAAATAAAGATATAACGGTGATCAACAGTACCCAGTCTATATGCAAAGACTGTGTATAATAGTTAAACCCACAGACAAATCATCATGGTCTGGCTGACTAAATTACACGATGGATGTCTAAATATGTCCAAGCACACATAGATAGATAGAATGAAAATAACTTTCAAGCCACAAAGATTCATTTAGAAGATGCAAATATACTGGGAACATGACCCATGCAACTGTGGACCACCATTGCATGCATCAATCATCCACTGTTGTGTGGCTGCTGTGGAACACGTATTTATTGTTTGGTGCACCAGAATCTGTTTATGGTGACCTATACTATATATGTGACAGGAATCAGAAAGTAAACCCACACGCAAGACAGTAATTAGACAACGTATTCAATCGCATTTATTGCCAATAGAGCCCGGTTGTCCACTAAACCTCTCATTTTCTCCAATTCACAGCAAGCGAGGCACACATCTCAGACGTTCTAATCCGATCGCCTTAGTCATCTCATGACAAATTCCAAATCTCTAAACCCTCGCTGAGCTTAGTCCATGTGGGTGACCCGGCGTCTGTGTTGTTTAGCATCAGTAATGGCCTGTCCATGTCAAAAGGTCCACTACTCCACACAATAGGAACCATTTACCAAACAGTCTTGACACATAAGAATGTTTGGCAGACAAAAAATGTTTTGACTTTTTTGAAAATCTTTCACCTCAGTATATGACTTTTACCCCGGCTAATCACAGTCATCACAGGTTTTGTCTTGTAGCACATAACACATAATGAATTAGGATTAGAATGACTAATCCTTCTACTGAAAAACAAAGGGGTGATGTTGAAAGAACAAACTCTGTGAAGAATGTGGTCATTTTACTGTATGTGTTTAAAGAGCAACACTGTAAAAAAAAAAAAGGAGATATTGCAGCAAAGTACTGGGGACAGATTTTGTTGCAAAAACCCAGCAAATGCATGGCACAAGCTTGCGGAACAGAACACAATAACTACTAATTTGCTATGCATTGCCATTTATCACTTGCCTGCAATTTAGACCTTAAGCTGATGAAAATATCTAATTCTCCTATCTGGTGTACAAAGGTCAGGACAATGACTCAGATTTCAAAAAACTATAGCAGCTGTGTTTTGGGTAGCTAAGAGAGCCTCTGTGAATAGACAACTTATTGTTGATCAAATTTGCAAATATGTTTCGCATACACTATAGGCTTTACCAAGATATGTAAAATAAAACCTACGCCTTCCTCCTTAAAAGCCTTCTTAAGTGGTATGGGAGCCACCACACAATGCAATCCACTCACCCCTGCAAGTTCCTCTGACTGCTTCAAAAGGATTCTGTAATGACCAACATAAAGACAAAGTGCACTCATTTGTATTGAAATTGGTGTTTTATGTGCCAACACAACCATGTGAGTAAAATTAAGATGAATACATGCCACAGTTATTCTTCAAAAATGCCCTGCAAGGTACTATTTAAAGGTTACAGTCAAAGGGAATCTCTGACCTCAAGCCTGTGTCATTAAAATACAGTCAAGCACTAAAACATTCAGATAGTGGGCAAACCTACATGATGTAGATGGTGTTAGTCTAGGTCAAGGATCAATACCTTTGTGTATTGACTGTATTAGTGTCATCTTTGTTTGCTTTGTGGCACTCAACTTTATTTCTCACATTCAATGTCTCAATTATCCATACTGTTTTATAAGTTACACAACCAAATTGAAATAACCAAGAATAAAAAGAGAAGGCAAACAATTGGTGGGTGTATATATGCTTAATGTTCTAGAATCAATTCAGATGTCATCTGCAAGACTTTAATGGTGATAAACAGTGAGCCTAACTTTTAGAAAGTTTGGCCTACGCTGTCTATACTCAAGAGCATCACAAGGTTTAAAGCATGGCTCAAGGGAATTTCAGCAGTGGTGACAGGCACCACAGATGTTATGCCAGCCACCCTCTAGTCAACAGCTCACAGCTGGAACACACCCAGTCTGACTAAAGTCACAATAAACAAATAAATAATGCAAATGCCCTAAATTCAACTTTCAAATGGCATTTTTATTGCTTGAGCTCAGCATGGAGTGAAACGCAAATCAAACTTTATTTTTTTTCCCCCCTCTTTCAGCAAACTTGTCATTACAAAGTAAACTAATAATTAGTCAAGGCCAAGACACATCCATTTCTTCTTCATGCCAGATTCATCTATCAGCGCACAGCATCTCATTGGCATTTCCACTAAATGCCTTTGAAGAGCAGAAAAAAAATCTAAACAGATGCTGACGAGCTACTTACAATATGCGATATGTGATCTACAGTTAATTAAGGGAGAGTATGAAATCCCACGCTTCATTGGCTTTATTGCACAGCTTCTGTCAATACCCCAACCTTCTTCACACTTATTAAGAGTGACTAACTTTTCCCAACACACCTTATGCTGGTGACATATTTTAGACTTTAGCTATCGTGTAAGCTCTCACTGTATAAATGCAAAGAGGAAAACAAAGGTCTATTATAGTTCTTACTCTGTTACATTTATTCAGGTACAATGGCTACAGCACTTTAAGATAAGTACTTCCGTCCCCAGTACTGCTGACTTGTTACTATCTGTTCAAACTAGTTTACTCCTTCAAATATGATAGTTATGATTATGACCAGAATTCAGAAGAGTCTCTACAGTTTTTGAACGAATTGCTGTTCACACATCACTTTCTCCAGGAGGGGTTTTTCAATTCAGAGGCTTTCCTCTACAAATTTCTCAGTGTTTGGGATGGTTCCCTTCTCCACCCACAGATACTCAACTTGCTGAGTAACATCCCTGTTGTTTCCAATACCCAATGTGGCAGGGCCTACAGCACATCACAGACTACAGGACCTCCACCAGCACCATCAGCTCCATGGACAGTCTGACAGATGATCTCAACACCTTTTACACCTGCTTTGAGACATTCAGCAACAGCACAGAGTGGAGACACACACACCTGGACTCAGCCCCATTCTTTACACCCTGTTCACTCATGACTGCGTTACCTCCCACAAGGATAACATCTTTTGAGAGACTGGTCCTGGACTCCCTGTGACCTCTGGTCAAACCTTCACTTGACCCACTGCAGTTTGCCTACCAGCTCCAAAATGGAATGGATGATGCCATCATCCATCTGCTCCATCACACATACACCCACCTGGACAAACCTGGGAGCTCAGTGAGGATAATGTTTTTTGATTTCTCCAGTGCATTTAACACCATCCGGCCTGCACTGCTGGGAGAGAAATAAAAAAACATGCTGGTCAACACTCCCATGATTTCCTGGATTATGGACTACCTCACAGGCCTCCCCCAGTACGTCCGCCTGCAGAACTGTGTGTCTGACACTGTGGTCTGCAGCACAGGTGCTTCACAGGGGACGGTTCTGGCTCCCTTTGTCTTCACCCTTTACACCTCAGACTTCAGATACAACTCAGAGTTTTGCCACCTTCAGAAGTTCTCTGATGACTCTGCGGTTGTAGGATGTATTCAGGGTGGAGACGTCACAGAGTACCAGGGAGTGGTGAACAACTTTGTGGACTGGTGTGAGCTCAACCATCTCCAGCTCAACATCAGCAAAACAAAGGAACTGTTGGTGGACTTCAGGAAATCCAGAAGTTCTGTCACTCCTCTATGTATACGGGGGGAGGAAGTGGAGGTTGTGTCTGAGTATAAGTACTTGGGCGTGTACTTGGACAATAAACTTGACTGGACTACAAACACAAGCCTCTACATGCTGTAGCTGAGAGGAGGATCATGTCCAAACTCTCAATCCTGGACAATCCCTCCCACCCCCTACACAGCGTCCTGGCTGGACAAAGGAGCACATTCAGCCAGAGACTGATCACCATCAGGTGCTCCACAGAACACCACAGGAGATCATTTCTGCCTGTGGCCGTTAAACTGTACAAGTCCTCTCCTTTCTATAACAGTGAGGGGGGAGGACTACTGTCATAATCATATCTATTTAATCAGATGACTGTTTATTCATCATTTATCAAGGGACATCATTTCCACTACATTACAGTCTGATAAATGACCGCGCCTTATACATTTTTACTTCCATTCTGTTGTTATAATTATGTCGCTTTTGTTTACTTGCTACTTTAGCTTAACCTTACCTTTATTCTTTTATGTGGCATATGGTGTGGACAGGAAAGAAAGAATTTCATTGTACAGGGAAACGTGTTTCTTTACTGTGCACATGACAATAAACCCTTTGAATCATTAAATCTTGAATTGAATATTCAAGTTTGTCTTGGCCTTAGTTCCCAGTCAAGTGGCCTACGTGCCCTCTGAAAATTTATGAAATTGAAGGCCAAATATCCTTGTTCTCTAAATGATAAAATCTATATTATTTACTTTTTTTCCAGGCTACATTATTAAAATACATCTCATCAAACTACTTTGGCACTGCTCTTCTAGTGTAGCGATCATCTGTCATTCTCTCATACCATGTGCATTTGACTTATTTCATTGGTCACTACAACCTGTTATATTACCTGTTATACTTCTGTAGTACTAATAGTCCCTTTAGCATGTTCCACTAGGAGGTGGAGATAAAACTGAGAATTTACTACGTCTCTTATTTCTGACACTGAGCTCCTGATCTGATAATGGTGATCTTGCTGTGTAGTACCTGCCCTTCACCACACGGAAGGAGAGAGGGGGAAGGTGGTGAATCGTCACACTGGCTTGCAGCCCCCAGCATCTCCTCTGAATCTATGGAAGAACATCACTGGAAATACCAGGGGAAAGGTAAAATGGAAGAGAAAGAATTTCACAGTTGCTTATGTTTCCTCTTCCTCTCCTCTCACTGTGCACTTGGGCTCAAATCATTTCAAGCATCACTACCCATGAGTCTCTTATCAAATAATACTGAAATGGCTACCCTTAGGTGTCCATTGTGCATATGAATAACGTCATATTTGCTGAATGATAAGTAAGTTATGATAGTAATGCACTGTGGGCAAAATATGCTTTATTCTATGAGGAAATCCCATTTTTATAACTTATCCTGTTTCTTCACTCTGTGTAACCCAAGAGCACTGTATTTTGTACTGTATCCTGAAATACCAAATCCAGGTCTGTTTCACCATGCTGACCTGTGACTATTCAACTAATTACTTTCTTGACCTTTTGGTAAAATTCTAGTGTTTGTTTTTAACAGGTCCAGAAAATATCTGCCCCAGATTAAAGCCACGCTGTGTATGTGAAAGCGATCAACGAATCTGACAAAGTGACAGATAATTACAACCCAACTTTGCAGTTCCCTTCAGTTCTAAAGAGCTTTAAAATCTTTTACCTAATGTTTTGGTTTTGGGTCTTGAAACGTAACAGTTTTGGTCCACTATCGCTGCTCATCAGTATTACTTCTAGATGAAGAATGCAGCCAATGTTGGTTTACTCCAGCTGGATGTATGTAACACATTCATCATAAATTAACAGTGTGCAAAATTAGACAACTTTGCTGAAGTAAAAGCTCTCTCTTCTTCTTACAAAACATACACCATCTGATTAGGTCATACAATTTCAAATAAGCACCATTTATAAAGGATGAGACAGTGCCACTAAATACCTTGAAAAGACCAATATAATGATGTACTGCATATATTCCCTTGTGCCATAGACCTCCTTAGATGTCCAAAAACTAAGTCTTGCTTGTGAACCAAATCTGTGGATAGATGTCTCAAAAATAAATGTAGAATTTAATCCAGATCAAATAAAAGTAAAGTTTATCATTTTTATTTTAATGGAAGATAAATTCCTCATCTGTTTTTAAAGATCTATATGAGTACCATAGAGATAGCAGGGAGTTGAAACCATCCTGCTTGCAAATGTGAATGGTCCAGAATCAGTAACCTGAGACTTATTGGCTTGTCATCGGTCATGGCCGATCAAGCTTAAAACCAGCCAATTCTGATTGCC
>JAUBNQ010000007.1:12730190-12768344 GCA_032353495.1 Ctenopoma kingsleyae | reverse complement strand
AATTTACAATATATTTAATTGCATGATTTGTGCCAAATTCCAATTATATCAGTTTTATTAAATATTTTTGCTATATCATCCTATATTTGACACTTTTGTTTTTGTGTTTACTCCTACTGCAGTCATCCCAAACATTTTGGTTTAGTATGGCCTTCTACCTAGAGTTATAAAATTTAACACCAGTAAATTAGAGCAAGTCTTTCATACTCAGCATGAGCTCTGTCCACTGCCTGAGGTAGGATCACACCTGAAATACATAAAGTGCTGTCTGTGTGTAATTCTGATGGAAAGAGAGTGGATGTTTACTAAACACATTTTTTGTGTGTATTTAATTTATTGCTAGCTTTGAGCAACCTACAAATGTGTCCAGTTATTCTGCCGAATCGCTGAGTGGGAGCACATGTTATCAGTTTGAAATGCATCATTCCATCATCTACAATGCCAGCTCTATGCAAAAATAATGTGTTACCCGTTTAACTGTGCATATCATGTCCTGTAAACTTTCATAAAAGCAACAGTGAAAATCTGATTTCTGTGAGGTACCCGTTCTATGCAAATAGGATCATGTTTTTACCTTATGTGAAATAACCATAACTGTTCTGGCAAGCTGCATTTCCAATCCCTGTGGCAAGAAAAGTATTTATCCTCACATATGGAGAAAAAAAAAATCACTTACTTCACTGAACCAAAAAGTCATTTTCTCTATTGAATGTAGTACCACTCACTGGTGAGGTAATGGGCCTTGACCATTTGCATTTACATGCTGCTGTCAGCCAAGAGTGTCATAAGCCACATGCAGCAAAAACACCAAATTCCTCATCTTGCGAAGTGTGAAACAAAATGCAGAAGCGCTGACGTTCAAGGCATGTGGCAAGTATCTTTATGCAAAAGGTTAAGGATTTCTGCTAAGCAGAGCAAAGTGCAGAAAAAATAGGACTTTTTTCAATTTAATTGAGTCTCTCACATTAACTTCAAAGCAACAGAAAAGTAATTCCCACTCTTTGCTGGTGTCCATTTTCCCAAGCTAAAACCTTGTCCTCTTCATTAAAAGCCCATCTTTCCTCATCCCCTTGAGCCTGTCATGTTCAAACAGTTTTCTCAGCTCCTTGCTAGGCTGGATTAGTGAAATATTTGATATTAAATGTCAAAATAGGGGGAAAAGCAGCTTGGACCAGGGACCACCATGATTATCTCGAGGAGAGAGGAAAATGCCTCATTTGTCATGAATGTCAATCTAAAATGTTACCTTGAAAATGTAATTACTGCCATGTTCCTGACCTCCTTGTTCCCCTTACTGTGATTGTGGTCACTAAAAGTGGCTAGCATATTTATACTATAACAATTCAGAACTACTGCAGGTCCCAGGACAATTCAACCCAACTAACTGTCAGATGATCAAATGGCATGCTGACACCTTTCTAATGTGAAAACTGAAAGGGCAAATCCAAACAGTCACCGACATCTTTTTCTCGCATTTTTATTTGTCATATTTTATGTGTCCAAACGCTATAAATTTCCAGGATAAAGACTACTGTACCATTAGCACCAAACTAGAACAACTATATTCTTTTGTGCCTAGTGGGATTTTACAGAAATGGCCATACTACCTGCCGAATGTTCTTTTGTATATAATGTGGCGTTAATGTTTAACATTAATTGCTCCTAACTTATAACTCATCAGTGGCAGGTTAAAATATTGGCTATGACAATTCTGTCATGTTGGGTAGCAGAGATAGATATGAATGTCTTCTATAATCATAATAAATGTTGGATTGCACAGCAAGTATACAATGAAATGTACCCAAAATCTGTTTGGCTGCTGTTCAAATTTAAAAAGTAATTTTCACAGACTTTGATTTGGCTGGCTTGCTCAAAGAGATAGTATAAACATATTTTGCATAACTCACTATTATTCAAGACAGTGGAAAAGTTAAAGAGCTTATTTAGTTCTAATCATTACAATTCTGATTTATATCAAGCAACTCAACTACAAAAAAAACACAGGTACAGGATAATTGAGAGCTGTACACTGTACTGTACATGCATGTAAGCAGCATCTCCACATCATCAAATAATAAGGTCTACATTATTTCTACATAGCGCCAGAGGAAAAAAATGACCTGTGTAAAGTGCCAAAAACTAGGGCAAACTAAATAAATAAAATCTTTAAACTTTTTGCTTACACAAAACCACTATGGCTGACCACAACCTGTCAGAAAACTGCAACCCAAAATTCTAATATCAATGGATAGTTGGACACAGCAGAAAAAGTGTTCTGTTTTTTCTCCCCAATGCATTACTTGTCAATTTGTCAACTCAGCAGTCACAAATCCACATCATTTCTGCAAACACTCTCCTGAAATAAGTATCTAATTATATGTTCTATTTTGGCAGCCACCTTTATGTACCATATTAGTATCAAACTGAAAGGCCCATAGTGGAATGTCATTATTCAGTGCCTTTACATTAATGATGATATTTGAACATACATGCTTGTCAGCAAGCAGTGAGGGTCCCTTTAATTGACTTGATGGACCACTCATGACTCTCTCACTTCCCAAATGACACTCCACACCTGGTTTCACAGACAGAGCCACAGGTGTTCATGAACCATATTGAAGTAATAAAAGTTACTCCCTCATTTTAGCAGTTGCGACTTTCAGCTTCCCAGAATCTATAATCTCTAGTGCTTAACTATTTTCAATAGAATCTATTTTAGTTATACATCAAGCACTGAGGAACAAAGACACGAGACAGCAGAGTTGTATTGTCAATGAACAGCAATGACTCAGAACGGCTGCAAAGAAAGTAGAATAGGGTGAGGTAAGTGCTACTTCCTTCCAAACATTCTGCCCTTGCTTGACGTTTAAAGGTCACAATATAATTGGACCCTTGCAATCTTTCTCTGTCTTAACAGCCATTAGTGTTGTAAAAATGTCACACAACCTGACACATTCACACTGACACAAGAACAATCCTAAATGCACATACTTTTGTTAGAATGAGCGAAAAAAATAGATCAGCTATATATTTTAATTCACTGTACCCCAAAGGATTGACGTATGGGGGCACAGGTTTCCTCAACTAGTCTCAAACGTGCATAGAAGACTGAACTATTTCTCAATATGACAGCAGTAAACTTGTGCTCCAGGATTTAATCATTGTAGGGCAACTAATGGAGTGTATGTTACAAAAGAGGCTCTGCATTGATTTTGATCAAGTCAAGCTCTATTTCATCTGACCTGATTATCAGAAGATGTCAAAATAATGACGTTCCCTTCTTATGATGAATGAGATTATTTTTAGGCCACATTCATCACAATTATGATTTGATTAACATTCAGTCTAAGACATAGCCAGAAAAGATGCCACAGAACAAAAGTTGTAGGAAAGGAAATATTCTTTAAAATTATAACATTTCAAAATGCAATGTGACAGAAAAATCATGCAAGAAGAGGCAAAACAAACCCAACAAAGCAAAACTGCTTTGTCTATATCCTAAGGATCCTACACGGTGACAGTAAATGGACCACCAAATAGATATTACGGTATTTATTCTCACTTGAACATAAATTTTAATTACTTGCATCATTTATGCATTAAATCTCCATCAGTAAATTTTGATTTTCTTTGTTCTTTTTTGAAGACAGAACAAAAAGAAATTGACTGTTGTAATAAATCTGGCAGTCTACCCAATTTAATTCATCCAGATGCAACTAAACTGCCAGGTAGGATTGGAAGAAAAGGTGCCTATTTGTCAAAATAAAAATGAAAAATCATGTGATTTGTCAAAATGTTTTATAAAGTTTCTCTGTATTAAGCTTAAAACAATGTGTATATTTCTAGCCAAAGCACAGGAAAAAAAATATTTTAATGACACTGCCCACAATTGTAATGAATATTTACCAAGAAAGTTAGAACTTGCTCAGCCTACAATGATCATTTTCTGGTTTTGTTTTCTTTTGGCCTCCGCAGCCCAACCCATCTGTTGTATGGAACCATTTCTTCTCTCTCCAAAATAACCAAGTGAACAGACTTACTCTGACACTTATGTTAAATTAATTCATAAAAATGTAAATATTACAAGTTTTGGAGAACCAAATAGGAAAGAAAAGCTGCTAACTGATGCGCATGTCCTCATGACCTCAGTACAATGACTGGTCAGGTGATGAATGATGAAAACGAATAATGTAACTGATTACTTGTCTTGCGTTTGTCATCAAAGACAGAGTTTTGGCAGAGACAAAAAAAACTAACATCTCAGCCTGGATTCTCTGTGAAAAGACTGAGGAGAAGTACAGTCAAAAACATGGCTGTGCTAAAAAAAAAAAAAAAAAGCACTAATAGGGAGGCTGATGTTTCTGCCTTATGAAAAGTAATATCCTGAACATTATAAATAGACAGGGTGGAGCCACACTAATCACTCATTTTAGTTCATAATTACATTAACTTATACAGTTAACTTATTTTAATGCAAAACATACAAACACGTCCTGTTCCATGTCCTTCTGACATTTAACCTTAAAAACTCCTACCAATACAATATACGCATATATGCAGGTTTCTGTAATGTTGCCACCTCAATATTTTCATGCAAAACTCTTGGCAATAATATCCCCTGATCACACGAATCCCATAAACTCTTAAATCAACTGCTGTTGGCTCTAAACATCACACTGAATAAGAAGTCTTTGTAGAGGTACAATCTCTGTTGGCTACCCCCGCTTTAGAATTCAACAAAAAAAGCTGTTAATGGCATTTCCTCACAGTATGTATCAGACATGCTCTTGTTTTTTAAATCCAGCAGCAGTCTCAGGTCAAAACATACCAAGATCCTTCAATCCTTCAATTTGGCATTGATACCTATAAATAATGGAAGTGTACCACGCTGACTTGTATCAACAATATGTGCATTTAGAATAAGCAGACTAATTGCCTTTATAATTGGTATTACATTTCCTATTATATATAAATTGTCACTGTTGTAATTTCTAATCAGCAGGTCAGGTGTTTGTAAGTCATCCTGTATGGGGCAAAGATGTCAACAGTCAAATTTAAAAATTGGGGCAATGATCAGATATAAATGCTGTTTATATATCAGAAGCAAATAGGTTTAGTTTAAGAAACACAACGAGGACCCACTCATTTGTCAAACAGCTGTGGACTGGACAGCAGCATGACTGAACATACATGCTGAATGCACAACAAATGCAAGCGTACATTTTCCATGGATTGCACACTAGCTGAGAGAACACAGTGGTGGCAATTAAAGAGCCAAATATGAACTTTTTTGCTGCTATATGAGTATCGGTAGGTTCAATATTCCATGACATTGAGTTAAATGTAATACATTTCACAAAATTCTAATAATAATAATCATAAAATACATATAAAATTAAGGTCTCAGAGGATCTGGGCAATTGACTCACATGGTAAAGTTATAGAACATATCCCACAACCTGCCACACCAGGCACTGACAAATATTCTTACTCAAGTGTGAAATTAAAATCATGGCCACAGTGTTATCTGTTCACACCTACAAATGGTGCAGCCAATATTTAGTCAAGCTATTATTATAGTATGGTAATTCATATCCTTCCTCTCTATTTGCTTTTTGTATAGCAGTATTTATTTGGAGCATGGGCAAATATTAATTTATGCTAATAGAAACTCAATCTGCAAACATACGGACACTTGCAAAGTTCCTCACAAAATATAAATGAAGATAATGTGCATATCAGCTTCTGTTTAACAGTTTCTTCTCTAAACTCAAACTGTCACTGGTTCTTTGAGAAAAAAAAGTAAAGTGATACATTTCTTCAATATGCAGCTGCTAGAGGAAGACGATGCTTAATGTTAACTTACTAATGGACAGATTGCATCCTTAAAATAAACTGAAGAACTCAAGTAAACAACAAACATCTTTCCGTATCCATCTCACATTGATACAAAGTGCAAAGGCCACAGCATTTTACTTTTGCAGCTAGTTAAAGCCACAAATCCTGACCACTGCTCTTCTCAAAGACATTAACATGGTCATTGTTGAATGAAATAAATTCATATCAAGACTCATACACATATTTTCTCAGTATTGGTGATTCTAACCAAAGAGCCTTAGCTGGTAACTGATGGTGAGACACCCTCCTGGTAGCTGGCAATATTAGCTGACTGTAAAGATGTACAGTAGTTACGCATACCTACGAAATATTAATCTGTAGTGGAATTATTTTATAAATGTGTTTGAGAGAGATGAGAAAAGAAATATGGCAGAAGAAAAGAGGAAGAGTAGAATAGAACTGAATTATGTCCATATGCACGAAAAGTCATCCTACCTTTTAATTTTAGACTATCGGAATATGTATTCTCCTTTCATGCTTCAGTTGAGACTTTACTGCAGCTGCTGGCCACAACAAATGGTCAAGCTCTAATATGATCTAATACAGCTACAAGCTTTTGGCTATAAATTTACAACACCTCAACACTGAGCTGATGAAATGCTGTATTCTCAATCTGTAGGTCATTGCAGCCCCAAAATGGAGAAAAAAATAAGTGTTCTTATTCTGATTAATTACTTACTCTTCACAGTTGTTTATCATTTTATATATTTACAAATTATTATTTCCAGTCTAGACTCGATCAATACTGTTACAATTACTCAGACAAAACTGTCAGAGTCTCAAAATGTAACACTTATTACATAACAGCAATGCCTTAAAACCAACTGACTGGTGCCATACAGTGTCACTAAAGTATCACAAAGAAATGAGCTGTAATTCAGTTTCTTTTGTATTTCAGTGCAGTCTTTTAAATGAACGTACATCATTTATATTCCCTTTATACAAGTCATTTACATTTTTTGTAAATTAACAATGGCTTCTCCTCCTACTGCAGCCACATGCAAACTTCTGCACTTCAGTGTGTCAAAAGTCAACCTTAATTGTTCCAGCTACAGAAGAATTTCTTCTCTGCTTATTTCAAAAAAGAAAAAAACTAAACTACAGCCTTGACTTCTACCTGACACAGAATACAGGCAGCCATTAGTACTTGCTACTTTTTTGTGCATGACTTCTCTCTGTTACTTCTTTATTTCCCAAAGCAAGGGGGCATCTGTCTCTCTCAACAGCCCTGGACAGAATACTGCAGAGCATTGCAATTTCACACACTCACGACAGATAAATCTTTCTGCTTGGCTGGCCATGAATCTTCCACAGGCTGAGTGGCCACACAGCGTGGCACTGTGGCACCTGATGTTAAAGAAGCTGCACCCTTTGAAATTTGGGATGCACCTGCACTCCTTGTTAATAGCTTTTTATGAGGTGCAATTAGAGTAAATTAAAAAGCCATGGAGGTAATGAACAAGTCAGGTGTTTTGTTAAATATGCATCTCATTGCAATTCTGCTTTAAGGAACTAACTTTGTGTGGTAGCAAGTAGCAGACAAAGGTGAATAAAGTCTAACAGAATATACACATACAAACCATCAGCCATTACTCTAAAGTCATATCTTTAATGTTACTTAAATGAAGCTGTAGTTCTTTCCAAGCTGGCTTTCAACTCTCTTCCATACCTCTCAATCATCAGATGCTATCCCACTGAGTGAGCCATGACAATGGGCTGCCTATAGAGCAAGACACAGGCAGAATATCAATGGAGTCAGTCTGGCCTGAGGCACTACTCTTCATTGCTCATTTCCCAAATGTGAGCCTTTGGAAAGAACTGGCCCAACTCTGGACTGATGGATATATCTTGCAGCAAGGCTTATGAAGGTCCATTCGAGCAGTTTAATCAGTCCTGCGTCCTTACAAGTTACATGGTCTTCTCATGTCTACATTCTAGTTAGTAAATAAATAGCAGGCAGCAAAGAAATAAATCTGCAAAATTTTCAAAAGAAAATATTAATCATAGCAAATATTCATAATAGTCATCCTCCAAGGGTATATCGAGGTACATAAGTGACCAGTGTCCTACTGGTGGCTTTGTAGTAAAGCCATCCTGTTTAATGATACTATTCTGAATATTAGAGTCATTGCAAGGAGCCATAAGCTGTACTGATTGACATTAGTCAGCAAACAGTGAATACAAACTTATTCTGATGTGTATTTATTATATTGTTTTTCATCCCTACACTGAATGCTTTCAGTAGCCTCATCCTCAGTAGTTCAGTCTCATCAGAACTAGAACTATTGCTATATCTCCACTTCCAGTTAAAATAATCTTTTACAAGTGGATGTTTGTGTTGTAAGGCACAGCTCTGTATTTTAAGATGGGTCTACTGCCTGGTTCATTTTGAAATTTTAGTGAAATATGAGCAGTATTAAAGAAGCTCTAATATGGCTGCATGTTTTGGGGAGTGACTGGCACTAATGTAAGGTGTAACCAGATGGAAGTTATCCATCTAAAACATGCAAAAGCAGCCCGTATGGTGATGTAAATTTTCCCTGCACACTTCCAGGGCACTAAGCAAGCCTGTTGCTTCTGAGAAGGGCTGAGCAGGGCTGGGAATTTTGCATCCTTCAGGATAATGGGTTCATGCGGTTTGTCTTAATGCACGCTAAGCAGTACTATGCACATACTCAGGGATAAAATGTCAATATATTTCATCTCACTAATTGCTACTAGATGAATGCAGCAACCTACAATGACTGAAATACAATGGAATTAAAATGTGTGTCAGGTTCAGGCAGTAAATGCTGCATATGTGGTAGTGGTCACTGGTTTTAGCCAAACTGCATATAAGTGACTAGTGTCCTACTGGTGGCTTTTACACTGACCTCTAGTCTCTTGCCATTCCACAGAACACTTCAAGGCATGAAACAGTTCATCACTATGCTGTGAAATAAAGCTGTGAGGTTTCTGTGTTGTTGTTTTTTTAAGTGAGTCTGCTCTACAGTCAAATGAATGAGCCGTCGTTTCTCGACCCCAAATATAAGAGCCCGTCTTCCCTGCGTCAACTCCATGTTATATACAGTAACTTATAACGAGAGAGATGTCTCTTCTGGCTCCTGGCACGGGGAGATATGAAAGCCGCTGTCCTAGACGATCCAAATCACGTGTTCCTTAAATAGTGGCACTCCGGGGGAAGAACGCTCACACCGTCATCATTTGCGATGTGTTATCCGAGTAGGTCGAGTTACTGAATCAAACATGTACATGACACAGTATTCCAAACCAAAACACACATTTCTTTAGTATTGTGCTCATTCTGCAAATTATAATAACCGTCATGCGTACGGAGCTTTGGCTCTTCAGAGCGCTCGAGTAGGCTGACGTGTTAAGCGTGTGAAATACCGTGCTCGCACTGTCTCTGAATAAAGCGATACAACGCGCAACATGAGGTATAACCCACCGCTAACATTATGCCTATCCAATATTCAGATATTATTCCGAAGGATTGCTGTGGCACCTGCGCGTAACAGGCTACGACTGAAAATATAATTCTCCAACTGCTGTGTGTTCAGAGTGAATTAAGGTGTCTCACAACTTCAAATATATAACCAATCACAAAAGCCTTAAGAAAGCTCAGCAGTAACCAAAATGTTCTTACCTCAAGGGCGCATCCGCTGTATTCCAAGTGCACCAAAGGTCATTGCGCAAATATTCAGAGGACAATATGTAGAAGTGATGAGAAGTAGGTTAAACTGCACACTGTCTAATCCTGTTCTTAGTGTCCTTCAGACGTCGTCAGCCCTCTAATCTTCAAAGCGAGAGGGGTCGAGGCCTCCCAGGCGCTCAGGGACTCCGTCTGTAATCTCACCGCTGCCAGTTTATGCGCGTGGCTCACTTTCTCTGCCGGTCACACAAAGTTGTCTGTGTCCATTTCACTACTGCAGGGGACCGTGTACAAAATTGTTTTCCAGAGGAAAACAAGTGGGAGAGATCGGTTCGGTCGTCAGCGATGCAGCCTGGTTACTATTCCTGACAGGTGGCAAGTCCAACCACCCGCTGAAGACATTCACACATCATCTAGCGGGATGTGGAGACGGTCGAAGCCATAGAGCGATTCTCCGGGCAGATTAACTCATGGGTTGTGTAGGTTTTTCCACCCACTTCCTCTTTTTGTGCGCTCTGGCGCCACCCAAAGTTGTGCTGGAGCGTTTTCTCCACACACAGGTATTCCCAAATGTTTTCAATTTTAGAGGGGAAGTTAGCGGAGTTCTATCAGTGCAGAATCTGTTACCCGACGCCTCTGTCTCTGTGTTATTCTTTTCAGAGCTTCAAATAAATAAAAAATCATCGAAAGGGATCTTTCTAGAGCCGCACTGAACGTCCTCAGTAGGCTTTTTGTGAACTCTGAAACCATGCTTAGTGTAAGTTTCCCTGTTGTCAGTTTACCACTCACAATTTCTTCCTGTCCTCGCTACTTTAGCCATCACATGACTGCCACACCCACCTCCATCCCCGGGGCACCTGTTGGTTAAACCTTAATCGGTTCCCAATTAGCGCTTTCCCTTGTTTCCCAGTGACTTGTTTCTTATTGTCAGTTTTTTGACACTCTGTTCATAAATAGCGACTTGTGCCTCTCCGGGGTCTAATTAATCCCAAACAGTGTCCTATGTGACTTTTTAGTACAGAGTGTAGATTTCTTTTTTCTATATCACGTTTTGGAATATTAGAGCCCCACACAAAGAACCAGCGCACCCAACACTGAATTTTTATATGAATGTCAATTTGATTATGGAAATTTTTATTTGATTTATAGTTAGTCTGTAGTTTTCTTGCATACAAATAAGCACATATGCCTGCATCTTAATGACAGATTGTAGATAATGAGGCAGGGAGGCGTTGCGTCAGACTGTACGTGTTTATAGCACAGAATAATTTGAAGCTGCCTATAGGAACAATATGATATGAAAGCTGAGTCCATGTCTAAACGGGAAAGAACTATGTTTTAAAGTGAAATGCTTGAAAGTGCTGACAGGGCTGCATAATATCTGTCCATCAGTAAGTTTTTGGTTGTCTATTTGTTTCAATCAAAACTTTAAGTCTCATTAAATAGACTGAAAACACCCTCTGTGTCAAGCATTAAATTTAAGTGCTGAATCTGCACATAAGATTGTAAAGTGCCTACTTGTAAATTCTTTCCAGCTCTTATCCCACGCTGATCCTATGTAAGCTCTGTTTTGCAAGTTACAAACTTTTAACTTGGTGTATGCAAACACATCAGCAACACATGCCCTTTCTAAACCATTCTATTGCTTATAGAGAAAGAGAAGATTAGACCTAAATCTAAACTAAATACGATTTTAAATTAGGTTGAGTCCAGTTACAGTCAAGACTCACCTACAGAAGAGAAATGTGAATAATTTCAAAACAAAAGAAAATAATTTATGTTTAATGCCATTTCAAGGTTATAGTCTTCCCATTAAAAAACTCTCGATTTATGGTATACTAATTAGTTTTTCTTTATGCTATACTCACGACTGATCTAATTATTATAAGTCCATCACAAATGATCGTGTTGTCAGCTGACAACAATAACATTACATACAAGTTTGGAAAGACCTTAATTGTCAGACTGATTAAACATATTTTATTAGCCTGAAGGCACTAACATAATTTCTGTGCTGTTTATAAAATAAACATTTTTTTAAAAGCAATGCAAAAATGATTATCTGTTTGGCAACTGCTACCTGGAAAATGCAATTCACACCCTACAGTAGATGATGCCATTAAGTCTGTCTGTTTATGTGAAAGATGACAGGTTACTATTTTGTCTGGTTCTCATGCACATATATTTCCATTTTTATGCCCAAGTGTCATTTAACTCTTGATATCAGGGACATTTACAAACATTATTGTAATAAGAACAATTTCACTGAATCACTGGAGCTCTTTATCATTAGGCTGTCATTGTTCATTGTCTTTTATTTCCCTTTGTATTGTGAACCATGCTACAGGCAAGGACTTCAAGTTATTTGTCTTTATTTATTTTCAAAAAGTCAATAGCAACCGGAAAACAGTTTCACCGCTTTGATTAATAAATGAGCTGCTAAATTAGTTGTTAAAATGTCTCAGATTTTGAAAACACTCTAACAAATCCTAATTTATAATAAAATAAAACACAAAATACAAATGAACCAGTCAATTTCCTGCACTCCAAATGTGAATAATTGAAAACTTGCACTAATAATATAAGTCAGAGAGAAGTCACAGAGCAAAAACATGTACAATGTGTAGAATAAACCAAAAGAATGCAATGAACAGTACAATTCATAAAGCTGCCTCAATACATCAGGGAAATACAAGGTCTACTTTGGAGAATCTGTCTACCAAAATACCAAATACTAAACTCTAGCACAAGAAAGCTGCTACTTTTCATGGCCACATAATCTTTAACAGGCTTAAAGAAAGTCAACCTTCTTATTTTTTTTATAGCAAAAAAGATAGTAGAATAACTTTGTCCAATTACAAAGATTTAATGCAGGTGTATTAAAAAAAAAGATTAGTTTTGAGGTTATGAACAAATTCAGGAAAACACATGTACACAATCCTGTGGGATTGACAACACAATATAAACAACTTCTCTTTTTATGTAGAATTATTGTAAAACAAAAAGTGTTGTCATAAGGGTGAATCATTTTCTAAACTTTTATCTGAACAAATGTTTTGTGTAAAGGGTATCCCATCTGTGAACCACCAGGTGCCAAGAGATTCTCACTCAATTTAGCACCTGGGGAAGCTGAAAATCCCTTCAGCAATGGACACTATACTGTGTCATTATGATTGAAAGTGTCCAGAGATGAATGTTATACCTTGGATAAAAGATTTGTGAATTTCAGGTGGGAATGTTATTAAGGATTAAAACCCCCATTTGAATCTGAGACAGACATTAAAGCAGCTTATGCTTCTCTACTCAAACTAAATGACAAAGCTCAACACCTCTACTGGATGTAATTAATCACCCTGTAGAAGCTGAAAAACCTTATTATGCAACACCAGTTACTTCTCATGAAAATGGTCCTTGAATTGTCCTTTATTGATTTTCAGGTTGGTTGGAATCATTTGCCCATAAACACTGAGCTTTATCATAATAACTCAATCCGTCTGGTGCAATCAGGAGTTTGTTCACTGACTTACATCTAATCTCATTAAAATCCATTTGTGGTTGTCTGACACATCTATTAGCCAACAGATTTAAAGGATATAGTATATTATAGTTGTTAAAGCACAAACAATAACAGATATTTCATGGCAAATTAGGACTAAATGGCTCAACACAGCACTTGGCCAAGCTACAGATCTCACAGTAAGCTCTTGATGAATAAAACATGTGGATTATATCAAAGAAACGTTGTGTTTTTGACTGTAAGAAGTCACTGTCCTTTCTTGTTATGCAGATAAAGACATCAGATCTGGGTCTGTTTTACTATGCAGCAGCATTTCTTTACAGCTTGAATGATTCATAACACTCCCTCAGTGCTGTACATCCATCTACTTTAACTCTCTTTTTCTCTAGTGTTGTGAAGTGTTTTTATTCACAGTATCCCACATACTGTAACCTCATCTCTTGAAATGTGCACTACTAGCTCTGTCCTTTTTAAAGTAGTGTATATATCTGTGTTTCACTTTCAAACCAGTATTAATATCTACTCAAGTTCAAAATGCCACCACAGTTAGTAAATTACTCTTCATGATGACACATCATTTTTTATGTCTATGAATGTCTAGTTGTAGATTAATGTTCATTAAGTTAGCAAAATGTTGATGCAACAAACTGCAGCAACCATTTATTCAAATTTAATCTAATATACACAATATTTTTGACCTACATTTTCTTTAATTCTGAAACAAATAAAGACTAAATGTTTTGGCCCAATGTTTCAGTTTATGAGCATCAATCCCTTAATTTAATCAGGGGCATGCTGTCATCAAATGTTTGGTTTTTATAATTCATTAACATCTTGGACGCTGTGAACATGACACAAATTTTGCAGCACAGAACAAAATGAGACACATTTAGTCAATATATTTAAAGTGAGTGCTCACTGTGTCATGTCTGTGATAAAAATATTGTGTGTGCTTTGCCAAGTACAGAGTAAATCTCTACAACTAGAAATCTTTTTAATTTCTTTTCAATCTTTTAGTTTTCTTATTTCATTATTGCTGGTGATTCAACACATTGCATTCTTTCATGCACTATTTAACCTCCCTGGCAGTCTTCAGCTTTGTATACATTGGCCAGCACATGTTAGGGAGGATTTCTGAATGAGGATTAAAGCAAACAAGAGTCTGGCCAGTGGCAGGTGGTTGCCAGTCACTGTGTGTCAGTGGCAGGTGGTATTCAGACATGATTTTGCCAACTGATTTGACTCCAGTGTTCTGTAAACAGGCTTTACAGTGGAGCACATACGTGATTTGTGGCTGATTAAGAGATATAGTATTGCAGCTATAACGGCATGAGATTACATAAGTTTTAAATCTATATAATTAAAAAGTATATATTTATATAATATAATATGTATATATATATAAATAATGTATGCAGTATTTCCAACAAGGCAGACTAAAGATCATAGATTTGACTGCTGCGTGTGGATGATGAAACCAGCAGGAATTAAATGCTAAATAAAACATTTACAATAGTCTTATTAGGTAACACTCTGCGCATGTAGTTCTACAAGTATTACATAAACAGTAAATAGTTTATAACACTTTGTTTTGAAGTGATACAAGGACATACACATCTTTGTTAACAACTAAAACTCGTGCTCATTATGAAGCATTCACATCTGATGCATAAATAGATAATGAAAGACTGAAGTTTATACATATGCACAAAGCACTCATAACTTTCTGCATATAAATATATTGTTACCTATTATTATTTTTATAAAAATAATGTAATAACTGTGAAAAGATTATCATGTTATGTGTTCACCCCTTTTATTTCATTATGCACAGTTATTAAATTATGAGCTCCAACAACAGAACTCTGAGACTCTCTCAGGATTCAAAAGTCCTGTGAGGCAGCCGGTCGTCAATGTTTTGTAATGAAAGGTGAGCTCGTGTTTGATCCCAGCGCTCATTCATCTTGTGACAATGCTAAATAATGCAGCGCCTGACATTTGATGTGTCAAATACATGTCATCCATAATTTAATAATTTTAATAATGAATGAAATCCAAATTAGATTGCCACCCAAGAAGTGTATGATTGTTAGATAGCATGTATGAAGCCAACATCTGTTGGTTTGTAAGTACAATGTTAGTAGAGTAATACATTAAATATTCCATTTCAACATTATCACTTCTCATACTGCAATAATGGATACATAAAAACACTGTCATAATTATTATGCTTTTTTTCCAATTGCATGTGTGGAGGTTCGTAAGTGAGAGTACAGTGTGCTAGTTATACGTAAGAAGTCCATGACCTGAGCTGCTCAAAGGGGTTGATCACCACTAAAATTTCTCCAGCTTACACTGACATATAGAATGCACTCTGAAAGGAAGGAAGGAAAACCTACCATATCACTAGGTGAAAAGGCCCATCTTTGTAACTTATGGTATGGAAGAAGTATAAGCCAATCGATACAGGCTTTATTTAAAAAAAAAAACACACACAATATGCAGTATTTAAATTGCTGCTTAAAGCAGGATGTCAACCTCAGAGCTTAGTTTGACCCGTAGCAGTGTTAGAAACTGTCTTTCACATGTTGCTGTAGTACTCATCTACAGTGCTGATTAATAGACCAGTTTCTTTTACCTTTTTTTTTGTTTCCTGAGACAGACTCAAGGAGAGTCATTGATTTTACTGTTGCCTGTGGTGGCTCATCGGACAAGAAGAACAAGTTAATGACAGGTGAACAGCTTTCAGCTGTTGGGAAAGTGTTTTTTCTGAGTATGTTTAACTGGAGGAGATCCAGAATAAAAGAGGACAAATGAATGGATATCAAAATAATTATTCTGTGTCACTATTTAAGTTCCTTTAAAGGGCGCATTTGTAGAAGGAATAAATAATAAGAGGCCAAAGGCTTTTCTAATTTCAATAGTTTCAGCAATTGCAATAAAGACATGTATTACAGTTACAGGCCTTCGTGCATGCCTTTTTGTCATGCAAGAAGGCACGTAACCTGTAGCAGTATTTCTGTATCCTGGGTTGCCTATTAAATCAAACAATCCTAAGTGTGACCATTTGTCTGATGGCTTGCAGTCAAGTTGCAAAGTTGGAAAAATACCACAAATTATAGCCTTGTAAAGCTTAGTTATGATGTAAATTGGTTTAGCAAAAAGGTGTAGATATTGGTGCAAAAGTATGATGTTCTCCTTGTCTTGGTGAGAAAAATGAAGTCATACTGGATAAATATACTTAAAATAAATCTAATGTAACATGAACATGTGTTGATGAAGAATGTCAAGAAAGTTATTATTATAGATGGCATTTGTCTCAGTGGTATTTGCATTCTGTCTGCCATTATAAGAACAGCTTTTCAGTGATAAACTGAAACTATGGATTTACAATTTGTCAAAGGTTACCCATATATGCAATTAAGTTTAGTCTCAGAGTCTAGTTTGGAGACAAGAAACAAGTTCTGGTGGCTTTGAGGCAGAATTCATCCTGGACTGAAGTCTGAATTTGTATACAGACTGGCCCACAATGAGAGACAAGAAGATTAGTCACACATGAGAGATTGTAAATACATTTCGAATTTAAGCTAAAATAAAGTCAAAGATAAAGTCTTCCCCCAAATGAGTTGATGGGAGCAATGCTGAGATGTGAAGAGGTAAATAGACTGAGGTCCAAGCCACTCAGGTGTAGAATATTTCCTGATGTCCTCCCTCACTCTGCCTCCTAGCTCCTGAAAGCACACAACCACAGCAGGCAGAGAGGGAGAGATGTCCCAGGATGCAATGCCGGAATTTGAATAAGTTTTTAATCTGCAAAGACAGAGCCATCATGTCTAATAATAACTTTCACAGTCATTTTGTTTGATTCTTTGAGTTCTGTTTTCCAAGATAAAAGATAAAGCAAACTACTGTCTCATTTACAGTACAGGCTAGGACAAACCTGACTGATAATATCCTGGTATCCCTTCAAATTCCCCTAAAATCAATCCCCTAATGCTTTCCATCCACATTACAATTCTGCTGTTGTAATAACTTTTGCATACTTCCATTCCCACTGAGTTCTGAAGTCATTAACCTGGTGGCTGGGATACTGAAGCTCCAGCAGAACCCAGAACCCACACTGTGTGTATGTGTGTGTGCTATGAGCCCTATTGTCTCCAGAGAAATTTGATTTATATCCTGCCTCAGTCTGTTGTTTGGCATCTCCTCACTCCCTGCTACCCTCTGTCCCCCAGAGCAGCAGCGAGCCTGTCCTCGCCATCAAAAAACATTATTTCCATGCCAGCACTCTCATGCAGCCACACAGATCCACTTTAAATGAAACAACAACAATTTACAACAATGAAGATGCTCTAAAGCATTTTAATACAGAGTCCAGATTTTTTAGATAATATACCAGAGTAGTTTTCACTGTGCAGAAAAAGTGAATGATCACCACAATCTATTTTTTGGTGGCATTTTTATGATACATCAATGTATAAAAAAACTTTAAAAAGTATGTTGTCATACAGAGGCTGACCAGCTCAATGCACAGCTGGAACAATCATTCATCCCAAGTTTAAGAACAAAAACTATTTAACAAGTGTACATAAATAATGTACAAAATACAAAAAAGTATAAATGTACAAAAATAAAAAATTAAAGAAGCTGAAGGAGGATAACATCATAATATTATCCACATGTATTACCAAAATACTACAGATCAGATAGAAATTAGTGCAAAACAGAGATAAAAAACAAACTAAGGGCACTAAACAGACAGCCATATGGATGGTCCTCATCAGTGCTTCAGTCTGATGTTGAGAAGAAATCACCTCAGTAGCCTTAGGCTGTCACTGAAATCAATACCTCTTAAAAGGTTTAGACAATGCACATGAAGATACTCAAGATTTTTCTCTTGCTGTATTTGGTGCTGCTACTATATACCCTTTTCACTAGTAACAATCACAAAAATTCACATGAAGTGAACAAGTTTCAATTTAATAGCAATAATCGCGTGTGTGTTCTCTGTTGTCCAGAAAGATGTGGCAGCATTGCTAATCCAAAATAATGGGCAGAAATAGCCAACAGCAAAGCAGGTGTGAGGCAATGGATAAGACTTATCTTCACAGTAGCAAATATACTTTAAAAAAGATCACATTAGCATAGGGTTGCCTTAGAACTAAACTATTGAATGTAGTCCTGGCAATGGCATGGAGAGATTAGAAAAAAGAATTATTAGAATAAGTAAGTTTGCTTGTTCCTCAAGGCTGTTAACAACACAAGGGAGGGTGGCGGTGGTTATGGGAGCAATGCTGTGTAGTTCCCTGCAGGGCTCACAGCACCATCACTCTTTCCTGACCCCCAACAAAACTGTTTATCCATTAATTTCCTCTTCATTTAATTGGCAGATGGAAGAGCCTCCCTCAAGCCTGCAGGTTATAGTCCCAACACAGTGGGCCATCTTCTCCAGTAGTTTATTCGTTTCACTTAGTTGCCAATTCAGGATGTGCACTTTATGTTTTTGCCCTTTCTTCGCTCTCACACTTCAGTTTACACTCTGATGATTGAATCAAGAGGTAATTAGATTAAAAATGCACAGCAGTGAAGATTTGTTTTAATGTTATACATCAAAGAGATGTGTTTTTCTTTGCAGAGACTTTATAATACTTCAGCAAGACAGAATGACACTTGAATTAAAATGCATGATGATGGTATTTTGGCATCACTAAACTAATATAACTGTCTGATATTATTTCTGACACTAAATTAGTCCTTTATTGTTAATGCATGTTTGTATTTTGTGACATTGTGTTGTTTTGTTGGAAGTAAATACCAGTGTTGAAATAAAAGTATTTTTTAAAATTTCTCTTTGAAGGTGTCAGCAGAACACTTCTAGAAATTCTCCACTAGGTGTAACACCTAAGCCTAAATAAATTTAGTGGAAATAATCTGGCATTTGTGTGGCAATACTGTGTAGGTACTTCTGTTGCACATTTAGGTGCTAACATTTCCACTAATGGTATACTTCAGCCCACCTCATGCTGATGGGATTGTCAGGGTGTCAGTATTACAGGTAGGATGATGCTTGATTAAGACAGTTACAATATACCCTGAAAGGGACACAAATGTCTTTACCAAATTTCACTGCCATTTATGTAAATTGGCCAAAACATTAGAAACACCTCTCAATATAATGCACTCCAGTACAACTCAAGCACCACTATGACCTCAGTAATAAATTCAGTAATAAACATTTGTCAGCAAAAGCAGAGAAATGATAACCTTGTGAAAGTAGAATTCGTGGCAGAGCTGCTGGTTTAGATTGCATAAGATTGTACAGGTAACCCTAATAAAATGAGTGTATCTTGTAAAAGTCAGGAAGGTTTTATTATATTTTCCAGTGAGAGTAAAAGTTATCTTTCATTCTGCGGAAAAATATGTCTGATTTATCTGATATCATGAAATCTGATCTATGAGTAAGGGATTGGCTCAGTGGGATGTGTTGAAACAGACAAATGTTGTAATGCCCCAAGGGAAGGCCAGTGCCATCTATTAGCACCAGTCTCAGCTGAAAAAAGTTGATTTAAATTTCTGTGCTTCATGAAAGCATGTATGAGTCAGAGTCTTGTTATTTTAAGACATGAAGAAAAACTTTGCAGATTGCATCTTCTCTACACAATGGTTAACTTGGCAGCTGTATGTGTGAACAAACATAGTACGTGAGTTAACGTCTCTCATGTTGTTTTGTACAAGTTTAAAGTAATGATTAAAAAACAATATGTCCCAATATGTTATAAAACAACTGAATTAAATCTCTTTTAAGAACCAATTTCAGCTGTGGGATGTGTGCTTGTAGTCCATATAATACAAAATGATAAGCAATATTGCAGAAGGTCATAATGGGAAGTCTGGGAGCACAACAGGAATGGAAGGAAGTAGACAGATTGAGTGTGCCATGGAAAAAACATCAACTGAATCCCCCCCACCCCCAACCGCCCCTTCAATTTTCAGCTCAGCGCACTCTTTAGCAGAATTATTGATGGTGCTTGTGAGGTACAGAGGCCTGGGATGAAGATGTCTCAATCCCTGGGCTGCAAAACAAGAACTATGGCAAAGGGTGGGTCATCCGGAGGAACAACACATGCAGTATTTATTTCTGTGTTCAATATGAGGGAAGAAAAAGTGGAAGTGATCGCTAAAGTGGAGCAACACCAAGTTCATCCCATACTGCTTTACTGCGTCGGCAATTGTACATGTAGCAGGTAGCTTCTTTATTGAGGTAAATCTGGCAAAAAACTGTGTAAAATATAATATAACAAAAATGTAGCCTTACATTAATGTATTAATATAAAAAAACCCATCCTATTAGCAACAATGTTTATACGTGTACAAGGTATATGTGGAGAAAAGTATGTGGAGATATCTATAATATTTACTCCACTTTTGGCTCTGTTTTGGCCTCCAGCATTTAATGGAAGTGTTTGTCAGCTAAATGTAGTGCATTTAAATGTTAGCAGTATTGTAAGTTGAAGTAAAGTATAAAAGCTTTCTGAAAATGCTAAATTAATTGTGACTGTGTGGTTTTCATTGGAGATCTAAAGAGAAATTTCAATTTTTACTTCAAAGTGCTAACATCTCTTACAAAAAAATAGAACATGGAGGATGTGCAAGAAAAGGTCTTCATTAGTTCAGGACATCCACCTGTAAAAGGTATTCTACTGGCGTGCCAGGAAGCTGGAAAAAAGTATTTTCAATTTTTATGTATTATACAGAAATGTATGGTGATGGAACATTATGTATTAAGTACGTCTGGTGTTTGACAAAACCATGCTCATAGGACATTTCAGATGCAAAAGGGTTTTTGCAATTGGAAGAGAGCAGGTGTGTTTTTTGTTTTTTTTTGTTAAGATGTTTCTTCAGTTTCATCATACTTACAGTATCTTACTTGACTCCTCTTCAAGCTTAGTGCTACAGATCCACTTCTTCTCTCTGTGCAGGGTTGTACATTGCATTATGATAATACCATCTTATACACCGCATGCAGTATGTAAAAAATACAGGGATGACAAAGAGATACAGAGAGGGGTGGTTCCAATAAAATAAATGAAAAGAATGTTTTTCTTTTTCTAGGACGTTTGTTATTGAATCTTCTTGTGGCCTCTTCCAAAGATTAAGGTATTACACGTATTTTCTTCTCCTGAAACCATCCCTGATGACTATTCTTGATAAGAACAAGAGGTTACAGATGTTCTGCTCTGTGCTCTTTGCTTCCATTTTTTTTCCTCACTGAAATTGACATTCCACACCTCAAGCCTATTTTCAATCCCCACGCAGAGAGAAGACGAGTATAATGTTGACATTTTATGCTCTAAGATTCATTGATAAAGTCATAAACATCTGTCCCCTTGATGTTTATTCCTAGCGTGGCCAAGTGGAAGGCATCATTCAGTGCAGACAGACAAACACTATGGCCAGTGTCCCTTTTGATAAATGCCACGGTCATCAAGAACGTCCTTGTGGTGCCTCGCATTTTATGGCAGTGAGATCATAGAAGGTGACTTTTCATAGTGTGGTCTTATCGTAAAAAAATGTTGATTAAAATAAGGCAGCAGGTTTAAATCTCCTTTCCATTAAGAGGATTATTCAACACACATAGGATAGCACGAACAATACCATCAGTTACACTACATTACCTACATTATATACCCAATAACCAAACAGTGGTTTAACTCTCAAAGATTCTCATCTATGTCTTTGGCATCACAGTTTCTGAATAATCATTTAAATTTATTTAGCTTTTTTCGTCTAGCTTCTGAATGCACTTGAGCATGCTTTCCATGAGGTCATGGAGTATATTTTGCTTTACATGTGTTCACGAGGCCCTCTAGAGGAACATGTTCAACAACACATAATAAATGGTTTGAAAGTTTGAAAGTAGTTTGTATCATCCCTGTGAATGCATTATGGAGATAGGTGATACTCTAAGACTAAGTTTTGAAGCTGCATCATCCAAATCCTCTTTAGAATTTAAATGAACATCTCTGGCACAAATGGAGCATGCAGCAAACAGCCACATGGTGGTGTTAATTTGACTGGTTTGACTTGGCTGCTCCAATATTTTATTATAGTATACAGATGTTAACATTATTACAAGTTTGTCCCCCAGTAGTTGCTTCATTTAGATTAATTAACAAAAGAATAAAAAATGAGCTGTGCTGTATTATTGTGGTAAAGGCATTAATTCAGTCAACACAAACCAACACCACCTCATTCTGTTTTCCCCCACCCAAGGTTTCATCCCTGCCAGTCATGCCATTGTTGGATATTGAGTTATTGCACTGACGCAAACAGCTAGGTCACCATGTTGATGAGAGATGACACTTCAGATACAGTACAAAGACTTCCTTTTATGTCAAGCAGTGACTACAGTTTGTGTAACTGCATGCTGTGCCGCATATTCTGATAACAAGAGAGTTCTTTCTGTCACAACTCGAGTTAAGTGACAGTCTGGCAGTCTTTTCTGAGAACTAGTGCTACACAAACCTCTCACTGCAAAATTCACCTCAATCATTATGATTAGTGAATGGATAATATATACCACATTATGTAATCTCTTGTATGCTCTGATGTTATATTTGAGTCTTATGGTTAGCTTGCTTAACTGACTGCACTGGACTGTACCATATATTCTAAAGATTTCATGGTATTTGTTGTTTTCTCACAGTCATCCCTCTTAAAAAGTACAAGGCATTTTTAGACATAAAAAGAGGAACTTCTGTTACTGCAGAAATACATCTACTGATATCTGAGTCAGATATTGTGATACATCCACACACAGCTGTAACATTTATATATAATCATCATCATACTCCAGCTAGCTACAGTTAAAGTTAAAAATAAAAATAGAGAAATATGCATGGGGTCAAGAAACTGCAATACTAATAACAGACGTAGTTTATTTTTGGCTTTCACAACATTCAGGGTTAGTCATCTCATAGAACGGTAAAAAAAACGACTATCACAGCCTTTGAAACATTTAAAACTGCAAAAAAAAAAACATATGTAAGAAAACCACAGGAAATAGAGACCCATCTCACCAGAGAATAGAGAGTACACACATAGAGTACTTCAGAGTTGGAAAATTTGTATATATACAGCAGCTTTCAAACTTAGAAGCAATTGTAAAAGTGCCATAACTAAGACCTAAAATGCATTAAAGTGTCATTTATTTTAAGATAATGAAAAGAAGGTTGCATAGAATAAATAGACAACAAGAAATAGTCTAAGAGGAAATACATGGGCAAGTCCAGTAAAAGGAAATGTTCATTCGCAGGCACAGCACAAAAAAAAAACTTAATTTATATATGAAAGTGGCCAATGTGGCTAAAACATTTACTGTAAGATGACCAGGAAGTGTGTTTCTGAAACAGAACAACAACTTAAATCCTGTCTAAAAATACTACTTTTTTACTGTAACTACCTTATCTGTAGTGAAATGCCCACTTGTTCAACTTTCTACTTATTTATATCCAACACTACAAAATTTAAACATATCAGCTCAGGAGTAGCTGTAGCTAGTAATACCACAGAGAAGAGGAAGCTGGTTGACCAGTCATTATTGTTACACACCCAACAACACAACTTCCTGCTTGTGTGTCTGTATGTGCGTTTTTTTGTAGAGTGTGTGGTTTTGACAAAGAGGCAGAGATCGACAGATAGAGAGAGAGAGAGAGAGTGTGTCTGTAGGTAGATTGGGTGGGTAACATTTTTGACAGTCACCAGAATTGACAAAAGTTTTAACTTGCAACAGCAGAGAGCAGAGTAATGGAGCCACAACAGATCAGAGAGGGATACTTGGTCAAAAAGGTAAGAATGGCTAAAAATATGATCTATATAACACAGTTTACTGCCTTGCACTGCATTTGTAGAACTTGAGGATTTATGTTACACTCACAATAATGTAATACACGTGATCTTATGTGACAAACAGTTCTGTAACAAAAACTAGATACATACATTCTGAATTTTATGAGATACTTAGAGGTTTGGCTGTAACAACACATGTGAGCAAAGTCAAGCCAAATCAAGCCAAAGTAGATTTATGAGATGGTAACCACATGCTACATTTAAGTTGTTGGAATAAAATTGATCTGATTAATGATGATTAGTACAGTGAAAAGAGAAAAGTCACTGTTAGAACTATCATCAGTGACTATCAAATGCATCAGTGACACAAACTGCACTACAAAAAAATACAAAACCCATAGAAAAAGTCTTGAAGAGACAAGATCTAGATGAACAGATACGTATGCGCCTTAAACGTTTCAGCAAAATGCACAACTACACACTTCTGCTCTTACAGCTGCAGTTGAAATTCAAGTTCCTGCTTCTGTCCAAACCCCACAGTAAAACATGAAATGTGTTTTGTAGGTTGTGTTTCAACTTTTATTGTACATAAAACAGACTTACACCTAAACAAACACGACCTGAATGTCATGGATATAGGCTACTAGCCAGTTTCTTAGTGAGACTCAACCTTCTAACCACTGAACAGACACAGACAGAGAACATTTCTCCTTGATTAGTAAGTTTTGCTGCATTCTTGTTCATTCTAATTTTATAACAAAGACTAACTAAAGCACAGGTCAGAGAATCTTGGAGCATAGCAGAGGGGGGAGAGGCAGGGAGAGTGGATTGATTTTGAGTTCCATGCATATATGCAGTAGGTTGTAATGCACAGTGTGTTCTCACACTTGAGCATTACATTTTTCCCATGCAGACCCATGTGAGCATTATAACTACCAGGTGGGCTGAATGTTGTGGCGTAATGTAACTTAAAGAAACAAAAGGACATTGAGAGTGTGACAGTTTCACACTCACACGTTAAACTGCCAAGTGTGAATCTTTTACATTGCGTTTACATTCGCTTTTATTTAGACGTTAACATTACATTACTTTGTGTATACTAAATGCGATGCACTTTACAAAGTGTGTAGTAAATAAATGTGTAACTAAAACGTAACTGATGAGTGACTGTCTACATGTAGGTTTGGGATATCATGGGAGAAGTATCTCATGAATGTGATGTGATGACTGTGTGTAACAGTCATGCTGAGGCATTGCAGAGCATTCTTCTTGATGGACAGAATGGTGAAAGAGTCAGACGTATGATTCAAACGGCTGATTAATGGTGTGTCAATGTCTATTCATGACTAACAATGGGAGTTAGTCATTTATTTATTTCACATTTTTACATTAAAATAAATATAAGTGTATATTTATATAATTATCACTATTCTATGCTGTTTGGGTATTGTTTGCCAAAAACTACATTGCCAACCTGATCAAGAAATTCATCTTTAAGTCTCTTTTGGGAAGAGTTTGTTTCTTACAGACAGCATGTTATGCAATTCTGAAAGTTACTTAACTTTGTCAAACGCATCTCTTGCTGAAAAAGAAACAACCAGTTTCTGTTCCTCCAGATAGTGCACAGAGCAGAGGACCCTGCGCAATAGTTTGTTCAAAATCAATCAAGTGAAAGTGGAATATTTATAGTCATAAATAGGAATTGTTCAGTCAGATTCTTCTTCCTCATATATATTACCAAAATTCCAAATTGTGAATTCATTTCTCCATTTTCATGAAAATAACACATGGTGTCCTAGTTGTCTGTTTTCGTTTTTAGACCTATATGTAATATGTCTTTCACTTTTCACAAACCTCAGGATGTGAAATTGTTCACAAAGCAAATACACAATAAATTTAAAAAGACAATTTTATAACAATTTATATATTTTTATATAATAATTAACTTGGAGTTTTATTATTTTTGTTATTTTCAAAGCCATGTGCTATG
Organism: Ctenopoma kingsleyae; assembly: GCA_032353495.1. Classification (NCBI taxonomy): domain Eukaryota; kingdom Metazoa; phylum Chordata; class Actinopteri; order Anabantiformes; family Anabantidae; genus Ctenopoma; species Ctenopoma kingsleyae. The sequence continues at coordinate 12,742,439 of JAUBNQ010000007.1, read as the reverse complement.
CCTTCGATATGAACGCCACCACTGAAAGTATAGAGCATGCTGTGCTGTGTTTGTGGTGGTTATATTTATAGATGAAGACGATGTCAAGTTAACATACAGAAGTACCTTTACAATGGATATTAAAATGAGTATAAATCAAAATATTATCAAACATGTCCCCTGCAACATATACTTACTTTTGCACTTTTTCTCAAAGTTACCTGTTATTGATCCTTAGGGGACAGTGCTAAACTCCTGGAAGGTAGTGTGGGTGGTGCTGTCAGAAGATGGGGTGGAGCTCTATAAAAAGAAAACTGGCAGCTCACCAAAAGGAATGATTCCACTAAAGGGAGCCACTCTCATCAGTCCTTGTCAGGATTTTAGCAAGAGGACGGTAAGAAAACTATACATCTAGATACTGTTAAAAGAACCATAGACTATTATTGGTAGAAGGTTGAATGTTGTCTTTTTTCAAATTAACAGTTGTGTTGTTTTTCTCATATCTCAACCGAGAATATGATATCAGAAAATTAAAATATATAATAATAGTATACGACTGTGACTAAATAATGATGCACTTCTCAGCTGGTTTTCAAGATTACCACAGAGAAGAAGCAGGATCACTTCTTTCAAGCCTCACATGTGGAGGAAAGAGAGTTTTGGGTGAAGGACATCAAGAGAGCCATTACCTGCCTCCAGGGAGGGAAAAAATTTGCCAGAAAGTCCACAAGACGTTCCATTCGCCTGCCTGACGCAATCAACCTAACGTATGTTATGTAAAATCTTCTTGGTGTTGGAAATTTTTTTTTGTTATTACCTGTAAATAGATTCTCTTGTGAAATGGACCCTTAAAATGGAATGGAAACCGAATGAGAGTTGCTGGTGTCTTCTCCTTGTAAGTCGCTTTGGATAAAAGCGTCTGCCAAGTAAAGTAAAGTAAAGTAAAGTAAAAACTGCCTGTGTTCTGTGTGTAAATGGAGAGCAGCATCTCACAATCTACTCTTAACCTTCGAGACAATGGATCCTAGATTTCAGACACAGGCAGTCACATACTGGTTCAGCTGGTTTGATTTTATCAGCTGCAGCAATCCAGCTTATTCAAATTGTGGTCAAACATGTAAGTTGGTTGCAACTCTCTGTGACTTAGGACAGAACTTTAAAGGGGTTAAAAATGTGTACAACACAACCAACGCAACCTTGTTTGGATTCTAAGCTTCAGACATTATGCTTCACTGTCATTATCTGATGATATGGGATGAGAATGCGTTGCTATTCCTGTCATTTGAAACAATATGTTTCACAAGCTGAATGAAGACTAACCATTATCACTAGATTACTTAATGTTATCATATGTAATAAATTTGACTTTGAATTACCAACTGCTATAAAACTGGGTTTGACAAAGCTGCCATGCCAAGTTACAGTCGTTAAAAGTCATAAAAATCACACTATGACTGGACAATCACTGTCTGGGGAAGGGGTTTAAACTGCTTGAGGTCAATTGCTTGCACAATGTTATAGAATGATGGTATGGTCATACATGTTGACAGTGTTACATTATGTTTTTTCAGTGAGCTGTATACGCTGATGAAAGACCAGGACGATGGAGTGAGAGAGTTAAAACTGGAGCAGGACAGTCGAATCTTTAACCACTGCTTCACTGGTACTGCTATCTTGATTTTATTGAGATGTGGAGGAAGGTTGTTTTTTTGGGGGGTTTTTTGCAACATTTTCTTCTTCCCCATCTTTGCACAGGTGCAACTGTGATTGAGTGGCTGATTTCAAAGGAGAAAGCGAGAAATAGGCCTGAGGCCATCATGTTAGCAACAGGGCTCCTGAATGAGGGTTTTCTGCAGCCAGCAGATGACCTGGCCAAAGAGGGAGCTGAGACTGGAGAGCAAACAGCCTTTTTAGATCACACAAATGCACTTTACTACTTTGTAAGTTACGTAAGCTGAATGTCAAAAACTGAGTATTTAAGAATTTGATGTTGTTGATAAATGATCACAAAAATATTAATAACATGTTTATATGTACAATATAATGCATACTTGTGCTTCGCGGCAGGCCGACAGTGGGTTCTTCTGTGAAGGCTACTCCAGTGATGAAGATGTGCTGCTGAAGGAAGAATTCAGAGGCAATATTTTAAAACAAGGCTGCTTACTTAAACAGGTGAATCAGAAAGAAATGTCACAGTGCTTTTGTTGCACTTTGTTCGTGAACACATTTACAAGGTGTAAAAAACTGTCAAAAATAATCTGATGAGAAGCAAAACATATTCACAGACACGCAGGTAAAAATATCACACAGCCGTCCTGTGGTGGAAAACGAGAACAATTTTTGTTAATACAATTATAGATTAAATAATGTGCCACAGTCACTGAAAGAGGAAGTCTACTTTACATTTGCATGGAACACAACTTACAGCATTGCACATTATTCTTTTATTGCAGGGACACAGGAGAAAGAATTGGAAAGTACGAAAGTTCATACTTAGAGATGACCCTGCTTTTATGCATTATTATGATCCTGCAAAGGTAAATATACCAACAAGCTGAAATAAATGAAATTACTTATTAAGACAGCAGTTATTGAGACAAAAAATACTGTAGAATTTCCCTTAGTCAGACTATCTTTGAATAATCCTTCTTTTGTCTCCTTTCTTTCATTGTGCCAGGGTGATGACCCTCTGGGTTCGATCCACCTCCGTGGGTCTGTGGTTACAGCTGTGGAGTATGTCCCTGATGGTGAGTCAAACCATTGCCACAGGATTTACATGCTTTTGCTTGCATACTGTAACAGACTTTAACCAGGAAATATAAAAAATGTGTTTTCTGTCAGTGGTTTCTCTTCAAGTCATCCTATTTAACTCATTCCCCCATCTCTTTTCTGGTTTCAGCCAAAAAATACGACATTGATGGCAACCTCTTTGAGATCATCACCTCAGATGAGATTCATTACTTCCTCCAAGCTGCTACCGGTGAAGAAAGAAAGGAGTGGATCAAAGCAATACAGAGCGTGTCAAAAAGTGGGAAATAACAGGTGCAGTGGAGCAAGAATAGAATAACTGCCACATTCAAACATAGTAATTGTGACAGAGCTGTAATTACATTTAACAGTGTATAACATATGGTAGTGCTGTGCCATTCTAGGGTAAGTGTTAAGATTCACTCCCTTATCAAACTAATAATATGATTTATTGTGCAGTATGTAATTAATTTAATTAAAGAGATGTAAAACAATCATGTATTTAACAGTAAAGATTGACAGGGTAATGTCAAAATGTGATGTTTATAATGTTATCTGAACAGGCAACACTTCACATTTCAGGTTAGTAACAACAATAAAAAGAATCAATATACTGTGAACAAGGGGTAATAACTAGGGTAATTACAAATAAGGCAAGTGCACAACTAATAACCTATTAATATTTTGGTAATAACAATGAGAACATTTTATTTTCCATAGCAAGATGATATTAGTGAAAAAAAAAACATAAGAGAAACACTGGGAAAAACATCTTAAAAACAGGAACAGAAATATAAACTGTCAGTGTGATAATAACAGTGTGATGTAATTTCATTTAGAGCTCTATTTTAGAGTAATAATGGAGTAAAGTGGTTAGTAATAAATAGTCACAGTGCAAGCACTAACATTACTAATAATAGTAACACTAAACAGTTGGTGTAATGATGCTCCACCCTGTTATTACCTTAAATTTTTTATCATTAATATTACCCTACTACAAACTTAAAATATATTATAATTATTATAACATATTATAATTACCAAACTATTGCAACTGCATGTGTAATTATTCCAGGATTACCTTGTTCCCACATAGTACCCACTGAGTTAGTAAAATGCTGCCATTTTAATGGTAATATCACATTTTAGTATCTAAAACAAATTTTATTTATAACTCATGCATCTGTAAATATGCATTATGTTGCTGTGTGCTGTAATTTGCATGCTAACTAATCAACCAAGTATAGGCTAATGTTCAAGTATTACATGCATGATAGCTGTTTCCCGAGAGAGCTGATGTGTGTTCATCTCCAAATGTACACAATACACAGTTGTTAAGAATTACATAACTTGTATATACACAAGGTCACAGACTAAAGATTTATGGTCAACGAAAAAGTTTGAATATATAAAATGCAGTAACAGAGTGAAGTGTGGTTACAGTTTCAGAAACTCTGTGTTTTTGGTTGAAGACTTATTGCTTTGACCAGTGTGCTTTTACTTATTTCCTCCTCGTTTCTTTGTCTTTCAAACGTTTCATATAGCTAGAACTATCACACACACACACACTCAGTTCCTGAGTGTGAAATATGCCTCAATCATATTCAGCCTTGACAGCTCAGTGTGACTTTGTGGTTTGCAGGCCTACTGCATCTGTGAGGAAATTTATCAGTGACAAACATGACTGCCTTAAAAAGCATCTGTTCAATAGCGATTTAAACTGAAGTAATCATACTTAAAGCATAACTTTCACTTGCTTTCGTCAATACAGTGTTCTTGTAAGTAAAATGAATGATGGCTAAAACCGAACAGTACACTTGTGATAAACTTGAATCTTTCTATAATTTCACTTTGATTTGATCAAAAACATTTTTGCAACACTTAAGTTTTACAAAGAAAGTGTTTTCCTTCAACAAGGCACCTAGTAATACCCGTCATCCACCAATCTTCCACCCCCTTATTCACACAACTGCTTTAGTTTCTCAGTGTCTTCATGTACAGCTAAAGGGGAGGAGAGGGGTAATAGATTAAAAGTAAAAAATAAATAAAAATAAATAAATCTAAATTAGTTGTAGGAAACAACAATACATTGTTGCATTGGAACAATACTGACTGAACTGACTTGTCTGTGTAGCTTCTGTATAAGTTGTCTTTTTGCAGTGTTAAAAGCATTTTCCCTCTTGGTTTGAGCATAAAACTATGATTAATTGAGCATCAAATATAATAAATGTTGTTTAGCATGAATAAAAGAAAACATTCACCATTCATCACGTGTGTGTGTTCTACTATTTCAACACATGAGGGCACTATATATCAATCTAAAACTTCATGTATATGAGCTTTGAAATGCCTGCTCCTGTCGTTCATAACCTAAATACAACTTAATGGTTTGTGTTATGTCCTTAATAAATAATAATAATAAAAAAAACAGCAGAAACTGTGACCATTCAATAAAGAAAATAGATAAGTCTCTGTTAAGCAAATGTTGCAGACCATTATACTGTAAGTGTGGATCATTAGTTGAAACCATTATACTCATTTGTAAGCAGCAATTACACTACATTTAAACGCACCATTTAAGGGGTACCACAGAAAATGATACAATAAAACGTCTAGTGAGTCAAACTGTAACAACAGTTCTGCACTCAAAAAAAAGTTTCTGCTGACTTTCTTCCGGGACCTAACTAGAAATGTGTGTTGCTTCTGAGAGGGCTGTAAGATGTGAATGTACTGGGATCATTCTAAACCCTGTGTTTGTGCAACTACGTTGGGAGGCACAAGTTACCATGGAAATGGCATTGTTTTCAATCGCTACAGCTAACATGCTGTTACCTATTAGCCCTGATCTCAGAAGACAGACCTGGAATTGGAGTTGGAAGTGGAGGTGCTGGAGTGAAATGCAGATGCAATCTCTCCCAAATAAAATGGACGCGTTATCAGGGTGATCATGAACAATCAGCATGGTTTCCAGCTGGTGATGGTGGACAGACAAATGATGCTATGTATTATACTATTGATTTATTCTGTTCTGACACTTTTGATTAGATTTTTGACAGAAGCTTAACTCTACTGCTGTAGCACCTAAATATCCCCCTTCAGGGGATCAATAAAGTATTACCATATCACACTGAAAGTAAATCAACAATCAATCAACAATCTGAAAATTACAGTAATAATAATAATACTGTCATAATATTGTAATGTTACTGCTGGCCACAAATATACAATAAGGGATGTGGAGCCCACCAAATTGTGTAGAAGACACCGACAACCCATCACAGAATGATCACCAACTGTCAGTCTTCTCAATAAGTAAGCAATGCTGGTGACAGATTAGATAACAGCATCAAGACACAGTAGTTCTGTCAACCACTGTGTAAAATACTGATTCTGGAGAAGAAATAAAAAAAATCCCACATATTTCACACTGCTTTACCATCACAACTTGTCAGCAAAGATGGTGGGAACAGCAAGAAGCTATTCTTGGGTACAGGCACTAAAGTTCAACAAATGATTAAATAACAAAACAATTAAAGACTAACAATTTGAGTGTGTTTATTTTAGAATTGAGTGCTATTCATTGCCATGACCAACCTCATCATAGTGTTTATTAGGACAATACAGCAAAATGTGTGGCATAGTAAGATAAAGACAGAGATGTACCTTGCAGGTTGACAGGTTCACAAATTGATTTGAGAGATTATTAAAGCTCTCTACCTCTCTGCTAAGAAACAAAGTGTGAACAGAGAGTAAAAAAAGAGAATCTATAAAACTTTCCTCACTGACAAAGTGGAGAAAAATGGAAAGATCAATAAGCACAAAGAAAAACATTCTTTTTTCTTGTCCACATTAATGTGGGTATATCTACAAATGGTTCTGTTTCTTTCTTAGGCACTTCATACACTATGCTGTTTCTATATTATCAAAAATCTGAGGGGAACAAATCTCAAATGAAATGTTGTTATGAGAGAAGAAAAATATTTAATTTAGGGTTTGTATTTTATTCTGGAACTTCATTGATACAAGATTATATCATTTTCAAGTTAAACAAGTGCAAATCCACGTTATAATGTGTCTGTATGCAACAGCTTCTCTGGCCTTCAGAGTGAAACAGCTTGTTCGAGCTTCTCCCACCCCACCATTCGGCTTATGGTTCCATCTTTGGGAAGGGTAAACCAAGTTAATTCTCCTTAACAGCTGAAAAACACTTTCTGTGTGCTTGGGCACTTGGACTTGCGCTGGCTGCTTCTAATGCTAGTACTGAAGCTTGTGCTAGGTGTTAAAATGGCGGATGTGAAGGGATAGCTCTTGCTGGTTCATGTTTTCTTAAGGAGGTCAGTGTATCTCTGGAGCAGTTAATGCAAGTGCTGCTGGCTAGTGCTAAGTCCTGGCATGGGGGTCATGAATGGCGCAGCTTAACACTGCTCTTCAGCTAAGCGTTGCTGGCTAGTGCTCAATGCGGACATGGAGCAGCTCTATCTGGTTGGGGTGTTCGTGCGGAGGTCAGTGTTTTTCTGGTGCACCGAGTGTCTGATGTTGTACATGTGCACTTACTCTGAAAGAAATCCGATAATGGACTCGTTTTTCGATTATCGCATTTCTGAAGTACATCTGATTACTCCCAGTTATCGAATTTTTGTGGTCATGTAAACGGGCCCACTGTGTTGCCTCCAATTGTCAACGACTTCAAGTCTTAAATAGCACTGACTTAAAGATTCATTTAACAGAGGCAGTAAATGACAACACCTCTGCTGTGTGATCTGCACCACAGAGATGAGAAACCACACTGTCAAAAGCAACAGACTCTGCTGAGACCTTGCAGAGTTATCAGTTACATTTTTCTAAAGAGTCCACCCAAGAAGTTATCAGAGAATAGTGGCAGTAGATACTCAGCAGTTTCCAACTCACCCTGAGCTTAGCCAAACTGACATTTTGAGAGCCTTTTTTTGACTAGCATGGATAAAGTTTACCTCGCTATTGACTGGAGACTCCCCAAAGGGTCTTTTATGTGAGTCTGCTCTCAAATAATATAGATTTTTAGATTGGTTCTGTACCCTGCTGTTAACTGCTGCTGCAGTTCAGCTTCTGCACAGGTGGAGTACACTTTAGACTTCAGACTTAAAAATAATTTTCCAACAAGTGTTCACCAGACACAGATTGTCTGTAAGACTGGGCATATTACCAGTTTACAGCATTAAACGGAGGATGTTCTCTTTGTTCTAACCTTAAAGGTTCTGATGTCTGACTTCTTGGCTACACACTATAGTGACATACTTGTGTTCTTCATAGAGAGATACACTAAGGGAATTTGATTTAATAAGCAACAAAAAATGGTTGTATAGACACAAAAACAGATGCAATTCAATAATTAACTCAATAAGCTATTTGAGATGTTTATGACATGCCATGAATACTTTTAATTAGAAAAAAAGAAAATGTGATTTGATTTGAAAATTTGAAGCTTGTCAGAAAATGGCACCAATCCACAAGACTGCTGCAAGAAGGCTGCAAAAGAATCAATGAAAATTTGGAAAGAAAAAGGTCCTCTGATGGGTATATCCTAGTCTGACCCCTCAGCAGGGTTGGCAAGTGCCCCATCTTCAACAGAATGGTTTGAGATATGAAAATTATGTGGATCATATGCTAGAGCTTTGAAAGTCAAAATGTCTCTTCCCAGTTAAACACCTTTGAGAGATTTTGGACAACCAATCTCTACTAGGGACTAAGTAAAATATAAGATCAGCCCAGACTTAAAACTTGCTGAAGTTATTTTCACGAGACATATCTATATGATAAAATCCATAAGACTTTTTCTCACAAGTTTTAAAAGAGCTTCTTCCATTACTGCAAATTACATTTTTCATTTTTCAAGTAGTAGTCCCCCAAAGTAATGGAACCATCATTTTTTATTGAACCATAAAAAGGGTGTATAAGAGGTCAGTAGATTAATAAGAAATAAGGAACAAATAGCACAATGTCTCTTTTCCCAAGATCATGCACACACAGGTACAGAAAGGTACCCAGGAAATTCTTTTATCACAAGAGCTTTATTAAAACAAAAGTGGCAGAGTGGTGGCAACAGTGTCGCTTATGAGTATACAAGCTTAGATTCTGATTGTAAATTAAATTTATTACAGAAATTATACTATTTAAATTATTGATTGAGGCATAGCAAGTTTACCATTTATATAGTAGTGACACAAAGTTTTAATTATACCGTATCTGACACTAATCAGATTAAGGTGATTATTTGCAAAAAACAAAAACAAAAAAAGATTTATGATAGCAAAATGCAATAATCCCCCTGAGCAATCTTTGTTGAACTAAATCTACTGACATGGTGATTTAAAACAATAGGATACCTTCTAGACCAGTGGTTACCAATATGGTGGAGGTTTATTGCCAAGTTGTTAGGTGACAAGGATTGAAAAGCTGAAAAAGCATACTAAAATAAAAATATAATCAATCATATACAGTGCAAAATCACAAACTGATAAATGCAACTCTGATCATTAACCAATGAAAATGTACTAATATTGTGTCTGTTTTGTTTATGGCGTTTGTTGTGATTATAAATTTTTTAGACATTTATAAATTTTCTTTAAAGTAAGGAGCAATTTAAATAACAAAGGAAAGATGTTTTGTTTTGTTGTAAAACAAAACAGTCCTGTCTGTTTTGTTTTCCTTCTTTTCCCTGGGGAGAAACAGAAGTTATTTCTGAAACCAGTGAACAAGAACACCTAATTTTCTATTACTCTGACGGTGTCTTCATGATACCAGAGAGACTCATTGGATTTGTACCACAACTGTCAAGTTCAGAATGAATGAACAGTGCAGCAAGTATTTATGAAGACACAAGTGTAAATGCAATAAAAATGACATATTTGAACTACAAATTGTTAATATATCCTAAACAAACCTGTCTCTAACAAAGTTAATTTGAAGTTAAGGCCAATTTTATTTCACATTTGACAAAATTATTGTTCTTTGCAATAAATAAATAGGGAGAGCATTTTCTTAGTTCACTGCTTTTTAGAGACACCTGCAGCAATATATAACAAAGGACCGTGGACAAATGGACAGTTTATGGTAGTTTAAGCTATTAAGGGGGCAGTATTGATCAAATTGTTCTCTGGTGAGCCCAAACCGAGCCTGAAATCAGAATCATTATTCATGACTGAGCAACGATTTGCTGTCACAAGATGTCTCTAGCCTGCAAAGCTGTGGGTCATGTGGTATATACATTGAATTAAGCTGTTATCTTAGAATGGTGGCCTTAAAAGCACTGGTTTAATGTCTAATAGTCATTTGCCCCCTGAACATGCTAGCTCTGGCAAGAACCACATGTAAGGAGGACATTAGTGAATTAAGCAAACTTTACTTTAGTTTTTATTACTATTATTATTACTTTTTTATTACTTTAAATACTTAATGACACGTATTTCTTCTATTTAAACATACATTTGAATTGATGTTGCATATTTGCCGCAGATTTTGTAATCAGGTTTGGTTTTTTATATGAAGTGACAAACTAGAACATAGTATACCAGATAGATGACAAAGTAGAGGATATGTTTTTTTCTTATTTTTATCTCCAGAAATCAAAACTATAGGAATATAATACCTCTTTTTTCATTGTACTATTAAAGGAATAGTATGGCATTTTAGAAAAATAGCTGATTTACTCGTCTGTTGAGGTATATGGGAGTAGATCTGTAGCACAATACGTTTTAGGTCAACCCAAGACATGATTAGTATAAAGACAACAAACTTAATATCGTCTTTAGACTTTAAGTATGAGAAGCCAAGTGTGCAACACTACAGTATAGTAAGAGAGTAAGCACTAAGTGTAAGGTACATTTAGGAAGGAAGAGAATAAAGAAGCAATTAGGCTTGCCAGAGAGAATCATTTTGTTGGGTTTGTTTCTGATGGTCAAGAAAGAAAGGAGAAATGACCTTTAGTGTCAGACTTTGGTGGAAAATGTCACCATGCTGGAACTACACCTGAAGGCCAAACTGAGTATGCTGAGCAAACGGAAACAGATCCCATCTGTTCACTCATCCCATCACTGCTCCCATAGCTGGACAAAATATACTTACATAACCACAAGGAACAGACTGTGTACAGCTTGGTAGGAGAATTAAATTATCCCTTTTTCATAGTGAAACAGTAACATCATATAATAAATAATTGATCTAATTTGTCTTTTATTTTTTGGACCTCTGTAGAAACCTTCAAACACACAATTAAGAAATAACCATTGCATTGACTAGGGGGATAGTAATTTGAGTCTGCTTTTTTTTTTTTAAGTTTATTCCTGCTCAGTAGGAAATTAATAACTAACTAAACTATTAATAACAAAAAGATGCCACACAGGAATGACACAGCTGTCAGAAGCAGTTCTGAAAAGACCCATTAAAGACCCATTGATTGTAAAGTTTGTTTGTGTATACTTCTTTAATAAAAATACATGACAGCTATACATGACTAAGAAAGAAATGATTGAGAAAACTATTGTATAGTCTGAGGAATTCAGACGAAGGTCCTGCTGCTTACACTGATAAAAGGAATAAAGAAAGGAGAAAATACTGTGCATACATCATGCAGTGAATGAAAAGTATGTGCTTGCAAAGATGGTATGGGGAATGTTTTTAATGGAAGATTGACTTATTTGATATAAGTCAAGCTATGTCTGGCCACCACAGAACCTCAAGAGATCATTGCCAGTCAAGTGTGTCCCATCATGGCAGGAGTGCAACAACCTGCAAATTGATTTTTGCCAGCAGCATAATTCCTGGTGTGCCACAAAATGTGAAAATGAATTAAGGTTAAAGGAATGCTGTATTAATCCTAAATAATATTTTAGTTTTGAGCAGCAACCAAAAAATGGCTGGACACAGGAAGGTAAGTCTGGTAGGTTTTATTATGCTCAAGAGTAGTGGTGGGAAGCATGGAGTCAAGATGGAGGAAAAGACATATGGCACTCAGTTGGGATCTGAAGATAGCACACAGGTGAGTAAGGAAGTTGAGAGTATACAGGATGAAAACAGGTAAGTTTGGTAAAGCTTACATTGTTCTGCAGGTGAGTTAGGGCAGCCTTTCTCAACCTGGGGGTCCCGACCACCCTGGTCAAACAAGATAATTTCAGGGGGTCGCCAGATCATTGTGAAAAAATATACATTTACAAAATAACTTTTGTTAACTTTTGTTGAAATAGATTTTTAAGTAGTTTTAGTTGTTTTCTCGTTCAATGTTTGTCCAGACTTTATTTTATCAACAGAGTTTTTAGAGCTGAATTATCTGCACACGAGATTCTGTTCTAACACACAGCGGAAAAAATAAACAAAGGAAAATACGTGCGATGTTGATGTTACCGGCAGCAGCTGTAGCGTGTTTGCTGCTGTTGCAGGAAAATGGAGCCTTAGCTGCACACAAAAAAATTCAGACGTAAGACTTGGGACAGAGGGAGGTGTCTCAAGGTGAATAACAGGGGATGGTGAGTGGGGTGTGTGTGTGTGTGT
>JAUBNQ010000007.1:12712243-12730090 GCA_032353495.1 Ctenopoma kingsleyae | reverse complement strand
GTGTGTGTGTGTGTGTTAACGGACGTGACATGAGGGGGAGAGTCAAGGGACTCCTGCATCTCTTGTATAATTTTCTAATTTAAGAAGAAAAATGATATAGTATGTGAAATTCTTCAGTGTTATTGCCGATGTCTGTAGTGTAAAAGAAAATACATGGCATCTGGGCAAATGGAAAATACAATCATGAGGAGTAATAGGTATGTGTAAACACTTGGGCTTCACTGAGAAACAGCCCACTGGATCCAGAAGCTGAGAAGCTGATCCTGTTATTGGCGGCAAAATATATGTGTTTGAAAATGTTTATTTGTCCTGCATAATTGCAGGTTCTCTGAGAAAGCGAGGTAAATGGAAAAAAAACCCCACCCTTGCTCTAACTGACACTTCACCCACAGGGGCTGGAACATAGAGACTAATGGGAACAATAAGCAAGGACTCTGATAACGGCAAAGTAAACATTTCCCAGCGTCAAACAGCAGCCGGTAAGAAAATTAGCATAAAAGGCGAAAATATTCACAAGCTGTCAACATATTAAACAAGAATCTAATGATTCAATCAAGAGAAGCATGACCAAGCTCATCGTCAGCCTATAAGAATGATGCACACAGTGGAATGAAGTTGATAGGGGGAAAAAAAGGACAGCAATTTAAAGTAAATGTGTTTTCAAGACAATGTCTCATTACTACTGTTTCTACTTTACAGGCTAATGGTTTGGAGCTTGTTAAATTGTGAATGTGAATCAGAATGTAGATGAACTTTTTAACCAACTGCTGTGGGTTCATACTATAAAAAATATAAGCAGTGAGCTGCTCAGCATGCCTTTCCTAATGGAAATCTAATGATGCCCATTGTTTTTTCCACCAAACCAGCAGGAAGCAGGAAGTATCTAAACTTGATTTCCAATTCACGCTTTAAGGCATGCTTAGAGTAATTCCATTACTTTATATTTTACTCCAAAATGTTACTGAAGGGAGTACAGCATCTCTGCAATACTCTGGCTAGATAAATTGTTGGTAATGTCATCAGTTAACTTATGTTACCTTATATATTAACGTATTTCGGAAGGTACAAAAATGTTGATACTGAATGTATCATTGACATTACTGACATCATGTTATTTTCCACAAAAAAAATCCACTCTTGCAGTACAATGTTCACTTTTTTGCTACAGTGTTACTTCTTAATGTTTTCCTGGTTATGTTCAGGTACTGACAGCACTTGGTTAAAGTTAGGGAAAAATAAGACATAGCGTGTTTAATAACCAGTCTTAATTGTTATAGATTGCAATTGTGTCACTGTGGTATCAGTTAACAGTACCCAGGAACCTTTTTTTAAGAAATCCACGTATTTCTCCCAGTGAATAGTTGGTATACAACTAAACTGCAATCCTGATTACATTTATCTTATCTTTTGGTTTCCTTTTTAATGCATTCGTTGTGTATGTGAATCAACTGTGTGAAGTGACATTTTTATCCATTAACCAGCCCACAGTCTTTCACCGAGTCTAACCCGAGTAATGCCTGATCCCAACCATAAAACATCCAACAAACTACAGTGCATTCCAGCAGTTGCTTATAACATATCCTCGAAAAAGAAGCAGCAGTTACTTTCTATACTTTCATTTAGAAGCTGGCACACTGTGAAATTTGACATGTGAAAATGAAACACAGGGAAAAAACTTGGGAGCTAGCTGAGTTGTTAAGACATATTCACTGATGAGATTTAAAATGAAAAAATGATACAAAGCCCCAAGATTTGCTATTGATTCTTTTTCATAATGTATTCTGGAAACCTTTCCTCCACTCCTTTGTAAATGTCACTGTGTTGTTTTAATTAGTCCACAGAAAAGATACAAATACTTCTAAATTATTTATAAGGACTCAGGAACTCCAGATATATTTTTTGTTTGTTTACCCACTCTGAAATGTGCAGGAACAACACCCACGCCAAGTGTGTTTCAGCATGACTAACAGATAAATCCAAGTAATGGAGGGCAAAAAAAGAAAAAAACAACTTGAAGATGAGAACTGATTAATCAGTTCATCGATAACTTGCGTATTAGACAGTACAGCACATTTAGTACAATACAGGAAAAAAGCTAATAGAAGTAGAACTTATATTTCCAGTAGCTTATTGTTTATTACAAGTACAAATACAATGCAGTCATCTACAAAGAAAACATGCAGCATATTGATTCTTTTCAAGAACAAATAATGAAGAAAATATTTTCTTCCATATGACATTCACAAGATGTGGGAATGTCTTTGTTGGTTAGAGGAACCTTCTCAACATCCTATAATCCACAAAACTCTTTACAATACAAATATACACTATAATACAAATATTGACAATAGAAAATGCAATGGAAAATACACAAAACTTCAAATACATAAGCAATGAACCATGAATGGATTTCTCTACTATCAAGAATTATTTTACCTTACTGAAATTTTTTTAAAAACAGATGCATCCAATACAGATAACATTATGCACTTTAGGTAGTCAACACTATGGATCAGTAAGGACAGCAGCAGTCTTCCATGTGATATATCTTATACATACAATATGTACACAGCTAATACATAGTTAATACACTCACAGACTCACAATATGCACAACGATAACATTCATAATACCACAAATAGAAATACTTTTTTTTAATTTAATGCTGTGCTACAATGATTGAGTCAGCTATACAATATAGTTTCTGTATAACAACAGTTCTAATCTCAATGACTGTTACATTATTTCTGATCTTCACCTAAGATGTATACATTCAATCTCTTCTGTTACAGGAATGGACGAGGTCCTCAAATCCATCTCATCCACAGTCTTACCGGGTATATACGTTGACTTCCATCGCAGCAATACAATCTTCTTCAAGTACATAACTGTGTTGTTCTTGACACTTACAAAACAGAAAGTATTGATCATGCTGTTGCTCATAGCAATGCACTCAATGATGTAAAAAGCCACCAGTGAGTTCTTCTGGCGGGAAATGAGTGTTGGGTGAAAATCTCGCAGGATGGTGAAGCCATAATATGGTGCCCAGCACAGGATGTACGCCGTCAAGATCCCGATCAAGACCATCACTGTTTTGCGACGACAACGCAGCCTCTTTCTTATTTGCTCTGTCTGGAAACCTGGCACATTCTTGAACCAAAGCTCGCGGGAAATTCTGGCGTAACACATCGCCATGACAATCACAGGCCCAACAAACTCCACAGCGAAAACAAACAAGAAGTAAGAGCGGTAATAGGCCTGTTGGTCCACAGGCCAGATCTGAGCACAGAAGACTTTATGGGTGGTTGGGGTGCCAACATGAGGGTACATGGTCTCTGAGGCAAAATAGGCGGAGGGAATTGATATCAGAATGGGAACAATCCAGACTCCTGTTATCAGGAAGTAGGCAGTTTGGTACTTCATACGAGGCCTCAGGGGATGGACTATAGCCATGTACCTGAAAGAAAAAGACATATTGTTGCAATGAGGAGACTGTGAATCCATAATCAGCTGCTTAGCAGTCTGAGTGCTCAACAGATATGGCAAATAGCTCAGTCAGTCATGGAAAATTAAAGCTCAATACACAGTGCTCTATCATTCAAGGAACTGAATTTTTCATAACAATAGAAAGTCACTTTTATGGAATCACGAAGTATAGAGGCCTCTGAAAGCATATTTATTATATATACATACATATATATTTCATTTTTGTGTATGGAGTACTTAACTGGAGTCACATTGTATTTGCAGTGCAGTGAACAATGTTACACTAAATGTCAACTAAAAATGACTTGATACACATAATTAGAATTAAATTCAGTTTTTTTGCAGCAGCAGAAGCACCATCATGTGCAGTTTCCTAGAAAACTTAGCATTTTTATATGCGGAGCACCACCCACAAAGAATGAAATGATTAGTCATTAGTTTAGCAGCAGGGCAGCGGGTTCTCTATAAGCTAAAGTCTTCCTACTGTAGTAGAACGCAGCATCACCAAACCAGAATGTACAGATAATAATAAAGAATCAAAAAACACTTTGTAAACCTGAATATAGATGTATGTATATATAAATATTTATAATCATCGTAGTTTTATGAAATGTTTAAAATTTGGTCTAATTACTTCTTCAGTCAAAGAGGTGAAGTTTAGAAACGGAACATTTGAGGGATATCCTAAACTGAACATCCAACGCTGGATGTAAATGCTCAAACACACCAAAAGAAAGACAGAAATCATTCATCAAATCCATTTGAGTTCATCATCGCATACAGAAACTTGATTTTAAGGCTTTTAAATATTCAGGACCCAGGTGTATGAAATGAGTCATGTCCATCAATTAGAGAGAGGAAGTGCTGCCATATAAAAATAATTATCTGGGCCTTACTCAAAGCACTCTAACAAGTCAGTGTTCTGCATTGTTTATCAGAATTTGTTACTGCCTGCTGCCTTTTTAGCTTATGTGACTTCCTCTCAACTCTTTTAGCTTGTTGGGTTTTCCACATTATTCTGTATATACTTATATTCTGTAAGGTCTTAAACCTTACACTGTAAAGTGCCTTGAGATAACTCTTGTTGTAATTTGGCGCTATATAAATAGAACTGAACTGACTATAATCATAATCATCATTTAGTTATTTGGATTGTGAAGTATTGGTGCAACCTTGAATAGTGGCTGTATTTATAAATGAACTACATGTTTTGCTGCTCTCATGCTCACATTTGTTTTTATTCATTTGAAGCATGTTTCAACCAAAACACATGTAGCTGGCACAAATGTATGATGATATGGAGGATATCCAAGTTTTTCGGACCAATTAACTATAAAAAATAAATCAGAAATGTTTTACAATATTTGGAGTATTAATGATACTGAGCATGATCACAAATATTTTATATTGTTATACATTAAGACAAATCTAATCTCCCAATTCACAATTGCAGTGTTCTGCCAGAAAGATTTGCACCATTGATGGAAGGTACTGTATCTACTTCAGCTATAATCCAGTCGAGAGTAGAACTGCTGTGGTTAAGCTTATAGTAGGGGCAACATGGTGGTTTAATTTTATTTCAGCTCGACTGAAACCAATAAAGAAAGTCTTTTAAAGGTTCCTTTTATAATACCATCACAACAGCATTTTTGTTTTGTTAAAAAAAAAGCAAGAATCGGTTACTGCATCTGCCAATAAAAATAATAAAAAAAGCTGTTACACATTTCAGCCGAAGACCTAATGTCCTTTGGAGAAAGGACTGCAGAAATTCAATATTTGTTTTCTGCTGTCACACAAGCTCTGTCAATTCAAATCTTTGCAGACAGCACAGGAAGTTTTTTTGCCAGAAGCAGTAGTCTCTTGAATATATTACAGTGAAAGCCTACAAAGACAGTCACACAAACATGGAAAAAATAACAGACTCACCTGTCAAACGCAATGGCAAGCAGTGCGTTTGTGGACACATAGAGTGACACAGTCCGGAGATAGTTGACAGAAGCACACAGTAGTAGTCCATGATCCCAGGAAAGCTGTTTTACCACATAGTAGTCCACCAGGAATGGGCAGCAAACCACTGCCACAATGAAGTCTGAGATGGCCAGGTTGGCAATGAGCAGGTTGGTGAGATTGCGGAGCTTTTTGTAGCGTGTCAGTGTGGCAATGAATATGAAGTTTCCCAACCCACAGACGAGCATGATGCATACAAGGACCACACCAATAACAATGGTAGCCACAAAGAAGGCCTGGCCCTGTGTGGTGTCTGGGATCTCATCAGGAGAGACACCATAGTCCGTATCATAGCCATCCACATAATGATCCAGTGTGCCTGTTGGGAGAGACTCCTGCATCTCTGTATATGCTGCTACCATGTGGCTGATATTGGAGTCCCCCATCTCTGTGTGAACTTATTTTGGTGTACAAAGTCTTTTATTAGAGAACAATTTGATCTGACAAATGAGTGATGGCGAAAAGGTCTGATGCTTTCTTGTACATTGTGTGGAGGGTGTTCTTCCTTAATTATTAAGTTGTTTCTGTGAAGATGAAAAGGCTCAATCTCCTTTGTAAACAAAAACACATCTTCACCTGGAACAGAAATTTCCCCTCTCAGCATTGCTCATGCAGGGTCAGGAATCACAGCAACAAGATATGATTAAAATGAATTTACAAGAGCTCTGTGGTTCAGGTCTAATCATATTGGCACATTTCTATGACATTTTCTAGTAAGAAACATTTGTGGGTGAAGTCATTATATCTAGCAAAAGCCTCTCTATAATACTGTATATTAAGACCTTGTCATTTTATAGTAAGCCTACATCACATAAGGGCTCAGTGCGATGACAGACATTTAATTTGCAGCAAAGTGGTCATTCAAATCCTCCTGATCCATTTGCGATAAGCAAAACTATAATATTACATCAGCATAATAAAACAGATTAAAACAGATTTGTGTTCATGTTGCACAAGGAAATTAACCTTCCTGCTAACCAAACACACTGGATACATATGATCAGAAATGGCTGTTTTTTGGGTAATGAAATGACAATTTCAGATAAAAATAAATGAAACAGGTTAAAAAGATAATTTCCTGTTTCCAAAGTAAGTCACTGCAAAATAATATCAGCAGAACTAGAACAAAAAAATGCACTTCGAGCAGGTTGTTTCTAAAAGCAAGACTTGTCTGTATTAAACTGCAGGGAGTCTCAACTGGAGGCTTAAGCTCTTCTAAGACCATCATAGCCGAGAGAGGGATCACACTCTGTGGGTTTAAATCGAAGGTATGCGCTTTCTATTTCTGTTTTAAAAAAATGTTAATCTCTAATGTTAATCTCTAATGAGTTTCCATTGATAAAACCGAATGAATGAAAATCAATTTTAAACATTTAAGCTACTCACCAGCAAATGTTGCAAGGGGTTTTCCCACGACTTTTCTCCAACAGGAAGAAAGAAAGAAAAGCCGTGTCTCAAGCGTAAAACCGAATCTAAATCCTTTATTACTGGACAACCCCACCAGTGGAGACAGAAGGTCTAGTCTATCAGCCTCGTTGTACATTTATTGTGTCTTCAGTTCGCTTCTTTGGGAGGATATAAAAGTTGCGTCTGTTTCTCTGCTGCCTCCGGTGATAAATTCAACGATGACGCGCGGTGGAGAAACCGAAGCAAGCGTCTTGAATGTGGTGTGAAAGGAGAGAGGTTGGTGGACACGTGTGCGTGCATGTGTGGGTGGTCCCAAGAGATGAAAGTTCAACAAGATGTTCTCTGAATTACCTTTAACACTTGCCATAAGACTTGAAGGATGAAGGAAGCAGAGCATTTTCTACATGTACAGTTGTTTGGTTATTATAAATAAAAATGTTTCAGTGCTAATTTCAAATTTTCTTCAGGTGTTTTTAGTTTTACATGTTTTGCTTTTCTCCATTTTTTGAAGATTAAATCTATAAAACAAAAAATCTAAATGAGTATACATATTTTTCAGTATTAGAGTTATACAGGTTCACAACCTGAGTATGACAAAACATAAATTTAACATTTGCTTTTTTATATATGATGCAGATATGAAAGAAATGCCTACAGTGTGGCCACATGTACAGTAAAATGAGAATCATTTCACTTTATTTGCTTATTACAGTACATTTGTTTTTATTTAAAGTCCCAAACATAGCAATTGAGAGGTGTTTTTTTTAATCTATTATGTCATGAGAACATATATAGTCTTGTAGAATATAATATCTTTTCTCTGGTGGTCTTCAGCGTTCCCAGACATGCATCATTTAACACATTAGGAAATGCATTTGCAAAAAACAAATTCTTAATTTTCGTTGTCTTTAACTTGAATCAGTGGTGAGGAAAACAACTTGGAGACAGAACTTAATGTTAAAGTGTGTGAAATCCTACACAGTGAATCTACACAGTACAAGATAATGAACTTCATAGGAGATGGATCTTTTGGAAGGGTCACCATGTGTCTCAATTCAACAACAGAGAAGAGAGTCACAGTGAAAATCCCCAATCAAGGTGTAGGTCAATTGCTTAAATGGGAAATACAAATGCTTCAAAAAATCAGGACCCTGGACCTACACAAATTCATCATTGTCACATTCATTGAGAATTTCAGGTTCCAAAACACCTTTTGTCTGGTGTTTGAAATGTTGGATAGGAGCCTTTGGGACCTGATAATACGGGGAAGACTGGGTCTTAATGAGATTCATCCAGTGACCCACCAGTTACTGGTTGCGCTTGATGCCCTAAAGGGTCTTGGCATCATGCACAGGGACTTGAAACCTGACAATGTTATGCTTGTTAACCACAAGGACCAGCCTTTCAAGATCAAGTTGATCGACTTTGGTTTGGCCCTTTCAGAGAGGAAGGTACAGCCTGGTATGATAATGCAGATTTTATCATACAGGGCTCCAGAAGTGACCCTGGGCCTTCCCCTGTCCACAGCTGGTGATATGTGGGGAGTGGGGTGCATTATGTATGTATGTACTTTAGAAAAAGCCTCTCTCCCAACAACTGTAAATAAAACTGAATGAAAGTGATGCTACAAATATTAGGACAGCCAGATGACTGTCAGCTAAATTCAGCCAGAAACATGAACATGAACCATCATGCACTGTGCGCTGATCCCCAGTGATCAAATCTATGCAGAACCGCGCAGTGTATGCTGGTTAGTTTTTTGTCCGACTTGCTGACGCGCTCTGACGTCATGCCTACGTAGGCAACGATAACCTTTTGGGGTCAAGGCGGCCGCAGATTTTGGAGCAAGGCGCTGCAGTTGTTCTCCAATGACTGCAAAACCTCAGGGCATGATGGGAAACATCTGGATCACCTGATCTAAGGTCTGATTGGCTCAGGTGTTTGATCCACAACAGGAAGTTTAGTGGAAACATTTCCTCTTTTATTTACTTTGAAATATTTTGATTCATTAGTCTGAGTTTTCACTGTGACGATCGATTCTATTACAGAATAAATACTGTGATTTATCAGAAAAGCAGATTGTAGACTTAAACTCAATTGTTAAGTCACAGATTACTTTCAGATTACTAAAATAACAGTTTCAGTCCTGACAGTCTAAATATGTGACAGATCAATAATCAAAATACCTGTCTTGTATTTCTATTGACTGATTAATGTTTGCATTTATAGTTTAAACAGCAAACTGACACGATGACAGCATTTCATGTGAAATAAAAGAGTCATATGGAGGTTAAATCATAAACACAGCATCTTCTGTAAAGCATTTTAACAACAAACAACAGTTAGTGTAAAATAGATTTCATGCTGCTAGAAAAGTTAGAAACTGTCCGACTTCATAGCGGACTTTCAGCCACTCCCCCTGCTGCGGCCACTTGCTCTCGCCTCTTTTCCAGGCGAGGCGCAGTTCATCTCGACCAGGCCTAACCAGGCCAGCTGACAGTCTTGGCTGGGCCCAGGACAACTCAATCTTAGATTGACCCTCCTGGATCAGTCTAAGTTGATGGTTCTCCTCCTCTCTCTCTGTCACCCAAACAGCATGCCTCAGTTGGTTCTCCTGCTCCGCCGTCTCCAGCAGACTGCTGCTGGAGTAGGACCTGCCTCATCTTTGATGGAGCTACCACACTCAGCTGTTTATGTCAGAGAGAACATGTTGTGTCTTTTATACAAGATTTATAAACGTTAAACAAGAGCAAGACTGGACAGTTAGATCATGTTAGAGGCTGCTAAACGTTCACGTGCTGCGCTGCTCTATGATGACACAACTGTCCATCGCTACACTACGCAGCTTAATGAAGGCTACAGGATAGAGCATAATGAAATGACATAATGAGGAGGGGGACAAAAACCGACACATTTTGTCTAAGATAATAGACTGCATTAAATTCTGTGATGTGTTTGAGCTAGCATTCCATGGTCATAATGAAAGTGGCATTTTCAGGGAGCTGGTGGACTTCTATTCAGTACATGAACATCTGCAGACTGTTACTCTGTTTAAGTGGACAGTGCAGAATGAGCTAATTGACTGCATGTTCTCAGTTGATTGGGAAACGGGCAAAATGTATTTATAGTAAATAGTAAATGACTGAAAACACAGACCACACTGTGTATTGTTTACGTTCATTTAATATTTTAAAATAGCATGATGCATGCTAATGGTTCTTTGGTTTATACAAGTGGTGATATGTAGATAGGGTGCATCTGAAAACAATATCTCTAAATTAATATAAATATCCTTTCAGACCATCAGAAGAGAGGTGCATTGCACTATTGTATAAGGATCAGCAGGTAAAAGTGCTTTACTCCATCTTATCTCTGATCAAACCTAAATACAGCTTAAAAAACTGTGCCTCTTGTTCAAACTGAGCTTGGAAAGACTGTTTTTGTGATTTTTAGGTCATATACAACAGATCTGCATTGAATTCTACATTTAAAAGGTTATAATTACTCTGCTTTTGTTGAAACTATCAGAAAGGTCATAATTCTACTACGTTTATTATTGAGGACATAGTGGGTGTTGGAGTCATACTAGAGGTAAGTATAATGTTTCTAATGTTTTGGCCCTAATGTGGAGTGGCCAAAACATTAGAACTGCTGTATTTGATTGTGTTAGATTGTACAAGTGCACCTAATAAAGTAGCCAGTGAGTCACCTTCATCACATTTTAAGTTGATAAGGGACAGCTGGGATACGCTTCCCGTGACCTTTACAAGGACAAGCGGTTAGGAAAATGGATGGATGGAAGTTGATAGCGTGAATTTACAGCTTTGAAGATTTGAAGCAACATTAACATTCATCCATTGGATAAGTACAAGTCCTACACCTACTGGGACTGTTTTTCCTACTGGGAAAAAATCTCAAGAACTGTGCAAAATATCCAAGGGGCAGGGGTACCAGGTTCCAAAATGCTGTATTTACACACATATTTTATATTAATTCCAATATAACATTGTATTTAGTTGATCACAGTTTACCTGAACATGCTATTTCATGTTAATACAATTCTCACCCATCCCTTTCAAGATGTAATAAACTTTGCATGCTTTCACTTTCTGTGTGAAAGTAATGTAGGCAGAAATTATGGTGTTGGAAATATAAAAGCAATTCCTCTAATTCCTCTAAAAGCAAAACAATGCAATGAAGTATGCTATAAAACTCACAACACTGTGGAAACTATGGGTGATAATTCTCAGTGGTGCCATCACAACAAGATAATCCTTTCACATTAAAAATAATGCACATTACAGGCTTACTCAATTTGGTGATTAAGATGTTGGTAGAAAAGTTATGTTTAAATTAGTTGACTAATTTAAACATAACTTTAAATAACTAACAATGTCAAAAAGGCTATGTATAGTCTGTCACTGTAAATCCTTTTCTTGTTATATCTCTCAAATGAGGGTTCTGTTTTCCTTCTTAAAAAATAACCTCAATTTGTCCATCACTTTGCAGACCAATCACAATCCCTTTTATACAAGATATCATGTAAGTGTTTACTTGTCTGTTTGTTTCTTTATTTGCTCTCCTCTTGCTTGTCTCACATCATTGATATTCACACTGGTGGCCATTACTGACACTGATTGCATAGTGGGAAAGGAATCAATGGCAGAAATGTTCGGGAATATCTTTCCAGTTCTCATAGACATTTGATTTTGGTTGAGTAGATTTGTGACAAACTGCAATATCCCTGTAATACTGAAGCATCTATAAGACTAATTAGTAAGACTGTGAATTTTATCTAATCTCTTTTTCCACTTTTCAGTGGGAACAACTTAGAGCTGTGGAAAGCTCTCAGCACCATATCTCTGTGGTCAACCATCCTGAACAGCAAATAAATGGGCACAGGAGGCAGCAAGGATGACTCTTAAAGATCAATTCCTTATTGTGATGGAAAGCTAGCACTTGTTTTTATATTGTCTGTGACAATTGTCCATCAATTGCAGCAAGATAGCTTTTTATGTCCTCTCATACTGACTGTGGCAATCTGGCATTTATTGTATGTGCAATTTAAATATAATAACAGATAAGAGAGATATAAGTGAACCAGCAGGAAACTCCTTCTGTCATCTAGAGTGGACACAGTAGGTGAAAAAAATATATTTGCAAGAACTTGAACACATTCACCCCTTCAGATCACAAGATATTAGAGAACTCCCTTTGCATGTTCTTTTTAGCTTTTATTACCCACTAGATATTAGCAGCTACATAAACAGCTTTGCTAGTGTTTGTCACTGTAGCCCAGGCAGCCTGAGCACCGGATAAACGCTAGGCTTTCATTTCCAATTCTGGACAGCTTTCTAATCTCACCCAAACCTTAGATTTACTGCCACTGGTAACCAATGAATATAGATGGAGAGAAGGTGGCAGTGTGATCCTGGCATTCTCTCTTCAACCATGGAGAATATGCACAAGACTTATAATCTATGGTGTCTGTGAGAGTGTGGACAGATATTAAAGTAGTTTATTGATGGCAGTGTTACGGGGAAAGTAAGCTGCGATGGGGTTTAAATCTGAATAGAGGCAGGAGAGGTGTGTGAGTCTGCCAATATTCAGGATTCTGCCAGTATTCAGCCATTACTATCCATTGTTTCATCTGTTTTTCTTTATCTGAATCCAGTTTATGGCAGCAGGTTTTACATGTCTAAACCATGTTTTTCTAACTGCTCACAGATTTGAGGTGCCTTTTACATCCCTGCACATTTGCTCTTGGCTGCAGCACCACAGTTTACACCTAGAATCATTTTTGCAATAAAATCTTAGTGACATTTGCTTGAAAGAAAACACTGCATGTACACAGTACCATTATATTCAAAGCTGGTACATAAAGGTCATTATTTAGGCTTCTATATATTAATGAAATAGCTTTGAATGAAAAACAAAAACATGTTAATTGCTTGTATTAGAAATCAGCTATATAGCAGTACTTCAATTTCATTTTTAACCTTAATTTAATAACTTAATTTTCATACTGCAGCTTAACTATCACAGTCTGCCCATAGGCTGTGGGCTTTTCTGGGACCAAAATATGCTGAAATGCTGATGTAAAGCCATTTGACATGTGTTTCATTCAGCCGTTTTATAGACAGCTTGCTGGATTTGTCCAGAGGGTCATTTTGTCTGATGTTGTACTACTGTAGCCTGTAGAGAGCAAGCCAAAGCAGAAGCATCTATGTCCCTCTTACTCCCATGCTTGTCAAAATTACAAGTTGTACGTGAAAGAATGGAAACACAGTAAGTAAGTAAATATTGCATAATGACACTGGCTCAGAGCATCTTGGTGAAATCAACCAAAGAGCTTATTTCTTTATTCTTTTTTTTGTGTTAAAACATAATATATAGAAATAAACACTGAAACCTTTATTCAGTGTTTATATCAGACCTACAGCCTTATACTTTCCCTGTTCTTGTTTGTTACTGTTTGCAGTGTTATTTGATCTTTTATTAGTTTGGCTTATTATAGTTTGGCAATAGACAGAACTGTTATTATATTTATTGTATAATTATTTGTTTTAGTAATGGGGCCTGCCTGCTTATGACCAAATACAGTATGAATATTTTTCTGTAATTTATAATGCTTTGCCTAATGTATTTGCAATTATGAATGAAAACACATTCGGTACCCACCTGTATAAACAAAAAAACCCCATACATTTTTAGCACTGTGTGCAAACACAGATGCTTTTGGAAGGAATCGTTCTCCACAGTCCACACAAATTGCACTGCACGAAATTTCCCCTCTGTCCCATGGTGGGCAACCAATATGCCATATCAAACAGGGATCTAGAAAGCAGCTGACTAAGAACCATGATAATGGTGTGTGTCAACCCAGTGTTTTCAAAGGCCAGCCAGTTGTTTGTTTTTCTGGTTCTGCTTTGTCATCAACAGTGCTTTTCTAATCTCTTCCACAAAGCCGACAATACAATCTAGAAGGCCCCAGGCTCACAGCATGCGTGGCCACAACCAGGGGGAGGTTTTGGGGGCTATTTCGCTACCAGTCAGTGCTGGGCAGCGTTTAGTCTAGCATGAGACAGCCAAGGGTGAGCACCCGAGTTTTCACACAATAAAGGTGCTGAAGGGGACCAAGCACTCCGGGGGATACCACCAGCCCAGGGGAGAGAAGTGTACCACCATGTTCAAGACCAGCTACCTGCGCGAGGTGCGCAAGGAAAAGTATGAACGCTCAGATGTCTTTGATGAGGAACCTGAAGACCCTGATTCCTCTGCAGGTATCTCAGCCATTCAGGGCTGGGAGAGCCTTCAGGAGCTCAACAGCCGCTTTGCCAGGTACATCAACCGAGCACGAGTCCTGGAGCAGCGCAACGCAGTGTTTCGCAAGCAACTGGAGACACTACAACGAATGGAAGAGGCCAGTGGCCTAGAGGAGGCCTTCACAGAGCAGATTGAAGTCAACAGGCAGCGTATCCGAGAACTGTCCTCTGATCATGCCAAGCTGGAGCGTGAGTTGAAGGATGCTTGCCGCATGCTGGATGAATTCACCAGCAAGTAAGCGAGTGGACAGTGATTTGTCTTATGTGTGCATCACAGGTCATAGTTCCTGCTCGAAGTTGGAATGATTAGAAATTTATAGAAATGACTCCAAATTAAGAAAAAGTGATAAAGAAACTGAACCCTAAAGAGATGACAATATTAGTTCTAAAAAGTTCTAAAAAAAAGAGTGAATGTAACTTTAGAGTTGTACTGCTTTATAGTTATAATCACATACGTTATATATTTAGATTATTTCATCATCATAGTTCATGAAACAAAATTAAAGTAGATGTTCATGAATAATAAGCATTTTATGTAAAATATGCCTGAAATAGCATGCTAGAGGAAAATGGGGAGTCTGAACTGTTACATTTAGATGGATTTAGAGAAATCTAAATTTAATTATTAGTGAATAAAATGTCATATATGCTAAGTAGACTCGGCAGGTTTTAATTGTATTTATAAATCCATCCAGTGTTTTTAGTGTCCATATAAATGTGGATGCTTCCCAGAACATTCTGTGTGTCATAGAGGCTGTTTGTATGGTAGTACATTGTTCCAGTGAATACTGTTCACAATGGGTTCTGTGAATTATCCAGTGCAAACATTTGTCAATGCTGTAGGCACCACAAACAAAATTCTATTAATCTTCATTGCACTGAATGTGGTGAAATGCATCTGAGAGTAATGCGAGTGTTGTACTCCACTCTCTGCAAGCAGCGGAGTCTCACTACATTACTGATGACAAGAATACTGACTAATTCTAGTTGAATCAGATGGTGAAGAGAACTTTCACCATGATGTTGTTTTGATTTACAGCTCTGACACATTAAAGCACAGAGGTGTTGTGCTTCAAGAATGACTGTGTTAATCTTTCCTATCTTAATGTAAGCATGCCACACAAACATGTCATTAGACTCCAAAAATGCACCGGTTATTTCAGATAAGTATTCATGCACTGTGAAATACTGAAGCCCAAAATGATAATGCCATATTGCACCTCTTCCTGCTATGTATTAATGCTTTTTGAAAATTGAGATATTTTATGTTCCAGATATAGAAATGAATGTGATTATCAAGAACAACTACGGGGCACGCTGGAGCAGTTAAACAAGGTACTGTATGAATGAAATTAAGATTATTTAGAAAGTCATGCAAACAGTAAAAAGTGTTTTGCTATACTTTTATTGTATTGGTTTTATTAGATTAGACATACTTATTTAAGAAACACAACACCTGTGCCTGAAAGGATGTGATTTGCAATGTGATTAAATGTGAACATTTATTGCCAGACGATAGGCCAAACAACAGGTTGAAATTTTCTTCCTTGATGCAAGACTGAAGACTGCTTCAGTGTTTTTGGCTTTAGCTGAACTCAGCTGAACTCAAGCTGGGCTTTATTTTTCATGTTTCCCTCACATGTTCTCCTCTTTTCTCTTGCAGGAGGCTGATAGTGCACTGCTGAGAAACCTGGAGTACCAGATCCAATCACAGTTCCTGCAGGACGACATCAGCTCCACCAGAGACAGACACAAGAAGGTCAGTGACACAAAATTGGCAAATAATTTTAACTCAGCTCAAAAGGAACCTACTTTTTATCTACTCTATAATGTCAGACAACTCCTCCATTAACCAGGCCTTAAGATGATATACAGTATATGCACACAGTAAACACTTACTTGCCTTTTACTATATATCCTTCCAAAATTAAATGGTGTAAAATTATATTAAAAGGGTCCATCCCTTCTGCTTTCCCCATGAAAATAATAAAATTAATAATTTGACAATAAAATAAAATAAAATAAAATAAAGCATTGCCTGAAAATTTTTACATTCACCTAGTGTTGCTTTTGATGATGAATTAATCTGTGACTGCAGTATTGAGATAGCATATCAAAGGGCACTGCTTTTACTATATTATGTGGGAAAGAATAGGAGTCGCCTCACATGAATGTTAGACTTGAGGTCCTGAGCTTTGAAGTATTCCTTCAGAGAGAGGAAATATATGTGCTCTTTATTACTGAGTGTGAGCTCACATTTTTGCAAATGGATTTAAAATGAAACTCTCTTTGCCGTGAAGAAATACAAGCACCATTTATAAATATATTTCACTTTCATTTCTATTTCACCTTTTATTCAGTACTTTTATTCTCTTGCCCAGTGATATGGTTCAAGTTTGCAACATGGAATAGTTGTAATATTTTGCTTCTTTTCCAGAGTTGTGTATTATTTTATTTTAATCTGTTTTATTTTTTATACCATCTTTCTCCACACAGAACCTGGCAGAAATCCAGACCTATGTAAACATTTTGCAGCAAATCAACCAGACACTTCCCCTTGTTCCCAATGTGTCAGTGGGCATCTCTGAGGTGAGCTCACACTGTTGTCACAGTGTGTGTTGCAGTCCCTGAGGGAAAAAGATGGTGTTTGCATGTGTGTCAGCCCTGCTTATATGTCTGTGGTTGATGAGGTTACTGGCTTCCCTGTACAATCCATTGCCTATGCCTGCTTTTGCCTGTGTTTTTTATACAAGTGTGTGTGCATGTGCAAAAAAGACAGTCAAACATTCCTTTGACACACCAACAGTGTCAGGATATACAGTGAAGTATAATGAAGTAAATACTAGGAAGAACAGCTGTGCACGCTAATTTCAGATGAGCTGTGGCAGCGTGACTGGTATTTATGGATAAAACATCTTTCAGAGACATGGTTGCAAAAACAGTTTAAACGTTTAAAGGGTGACTGGTTTATTTGAAAACTATGGATATCCTGTGGATAATGTTTTAAAATGTTAAACCACATTTTACCACCTGTGATTTTGATTTCACAGGTTAGACGCTGCTCTCTAACATCATCATTAAAATGTCAAATTAGTATTTTTTGGAGTGTGTTTACCTTCCAATTAAGTTTGTAAATGTTCTGAACCGATTATTTCTAAATTATATATATATATTATGTTTTTTTTTTTCAGTGTTTTTTGTCTATCTTGCCACCACCAGGCTGGTTTGAGGTTGTTTTTAGTTTTCTTATACACAATGTGCAATTAATGATGTCACAATGTATTATGATTGTACAGAAATGTACACAAGAAATATAAATTACCATAAATTCAAAGTTTACAATATTGTAGCCAAAATGTCAAAATATCCCTTATCAAAACATCCATCAATGGTTGAAATATTTCATCATCATTCATTAATTCATTCATTAAATGGCAACACAATGTAATTGTATAGCGTGGCATGGTGGTGTGGTGGTTAGCACTGTCGCCTCACAGCAGGAAAGACTTGTGTCCAAAGTCTGTCCAGGGTGTACCCTGCATCTTGCCCAGTTGCACCCTCACACCACATATTGCATGGATGTAACCATAAAGTTAGTCCATCCATGTCCAAACTCAAGTAG
>JAUBNQ010000007.1:12669905-12701425 GCA_032353495.1 Ctenopoma kingsleyae | reverse complement strand
GAGGTACATGTTGTCTATTTAACGTTAGAATCTATTCTCAATAGTCACGATATAGTCATTTACTATATCGCACGTGGAACAAGTCGAGATACATCAAGTATAGTCGATATATCGCCCACCCCTAAGTGTTACTATGACATGATTTATTGTTTTGCTGTAAACATCAGTGGTTGAAGCTCTGCTATCACCTTTAGCCTATAGCTAGCAACAATTTCGGCTGGTTGAGTACTGCAATGCAGCCTCTCTGCTTCACATTTACAGGAAACGCAAAAAAACCATAAGTGCTTAGTCTATTCCAACTGTACAATACAAAAACTGTATTTTTTATCCCTGTAATTTGAAAAACACTCATCCAGTATAATTTGTGTCCCTGTCACATAGCATTTGTAATTTGTGGGTGAATTCTGTTTTCATGTTTTACTTTTCATTCAGCTTGTCACTGTGATAAATAAGTAATTCAAACTAATTTGCTTTTGTGCAGAGAGAAAATTAGAGTGTTGGATGGTAGGATACACATTGACAGGGAAAGTCAAAGACACCATATGAAAGCTCAAGGTTGTACTTAGAAAAAAGGAGCTCATAAATAAACAGTATAAAAACAATGTTCTATCAAATTAGATTCTGAAAGGATATTATTGTGATATTGTACCTGAGCAGCAGAGGGGAGGTATGTGAGGTAACATAATGTTTTATTTAGACAGCCCATCTAAATCAACAATCACAATTATTACAGGTAAGGAAGAAAAGGCAGTACAGAACATACTTTGCCTCAAGAGCCAGAGCAAAGACGCCAGCTGCCTCTGGAGCTGCTGCTGAAGTGCCAGAGTGACGCAGCGTGCAGTTCCCATACAAGTCTGTAGTGGCCTGATATAACCAAAACACAAGAGAGAAAGAAAGAATAAAATTATTATGGGGCTTGAATACTTATTAAAGTAATATTGATTAGTGCAATACAATGTAGAATTAGTACAACACATTTTTTCTAATGATAAAAGTGTGTAAAGATTATATGATAATAAACCAAATTCAATTAAATCGTTAATGGAATACTAATAGGCACATAGCAACAAGGTCACACATTAAAAGTAGAATTAGTACAAAGAAGAATTATTGTGAATATAAGAACATATTCCATCCATTCCTTATATATGATTCACTTGTGTAATTTGGTACATTTTTACTTTACTGTAGCTACATTCTGTTAATGTGCAGAATAAAGGGAAGGCAGGAGCTGCCTTAGGATAGTGATACCTTCTCTCTAGAGAGAAACAATAAAAAATGTAGACTACACTAATTCTCCCTCTGTTTTGAGGGAGTTCCTGTCTACATTTTGATATTCAATGTCCAATTTTCTGTGAAATTATTTGAAGTTTATCCTTTCAGTATATATAATCTTTACATTATATAGTTTAAAGTTTTTAAGTTTTCTTTTATATGCTGTATATTAAACAAAGATAAAGAACAAATGAAAGTGAGAAATGTTTAGATTTACTGAATAAGCATTTATATATTTAATTTGATGCGTAATTAGAAATGATAACAGATTGAATGCAATTAGGTGGAAAATCCTAGGGAAGATCTCTGTCAACAGGCAAAGCTGATTTGCATAATCACAAAAACAAACACTTTTGCCTTTGTACACAGCAACTTAGGATATTTGAGCATTCATCATCCTAACATTAACCATCAAGGTCAGGCAGTTGTCCTCAATAAATGGAAGTAGGTTCATCTGTCATGCTTCAGTTCCTCTCTTTTCAAAGCTGGTATATGCTGTCTGGTGACTCATATGCTCACTTTTTCAGGGCCCCCCGAATGGTGACACAGTACTCCAGGTAAATGTTCAAATAGCATATTTATGTATTTGTTCAGCCCCTAGAGTCACTTTTGTATTTCCTTTACAAAAAGAAACATTTTCTATTAATAAGAAGCAAAATAAAAAGTAAATGAAACCATGAATCACTAAAACGTTTTTCTATTTCTCTTAATAACATTTCCACTATGCCCTAAATGATCAACACAGCATGATGGCCTCTCTGAGCATCTATAGCCAAATGGTCCATCTGGCCTACCAAGAAGGTAATCAGAGGGAAACTATTCCTCCAGTGGAACCTTCATTTTTCACAAGCAGCCAGCAATTACAGTGTAACAGCTTCTCGGGCTTTATGCCTGATTTCGCCCAATCTCCTGAAAGGACCAAGACACACTGTCTGCTGGGCAAACTTGAAAAAAGCTACAGTTCATTCTATGAATAGGGAGACACATAAAACTATAAAAACAAGTCATCTTGGAAAGCTAAATGTGAATGTACATAAAGTATAGATTTGTAAACTATGTAATATCAAATTTACAACAAATATTTTACATTATTTCTTTTTCACAGTATGTATTTAAACGCACTCACAACACCAGCCTCTGGGTTCCTCTTGCGTCCATTGCTGAAGGTGGATGCCAGAGTAGAGGAACAGCTCTCATCATATAGTGCAGTGCGCCCATCATTGATGGCTGAGTTGATGGAGATCGTCCACATGCTTGAGGCATAGCCATCGCAGTTGCAGTCATCATAGCTACCACCATCTCCTGATGCCCACACATAGATGCTACCTTTTCCTCCCCGGCCCTAAAACAACATTGTCATTGTCCAAGTGAAACAAACATATGTCACAATTCTGTTGATTACTAGAGCGACTTACTTGAGTGAATTAGAATTGGGAATGATATAATGAGTTACTGTGTTTGTGTGTCTGTCTTTCAGGGTTTTGTCTATAGGGTGTATCTAACTGTCTCTCTATGAATCCCTTTCCAGACTTTCCAGACAAAAGCAGTGTGTTCCCACTGATTAAGCAAAGCAGCCATAAAGTAGTCATATCATAATAATGATACTGATAACATTACATATTAGCAATTAACACAAACAAAACTGTTGTGTTGAAGAAATGTTATAGAAGGTCTGATGATACTGATGCTATTTAGTATTTTTGGTTAGAACTGCTTAACAGTTGTACAGTAGTCAAGTTACAACAAATGAAGGCATTTTTGTCCTTTCTGTAACTACTTTTTGCGATGTAACATAAGCCCTTCTGTAAATTCAACAGTAAAATGTCATCTTTGTTACTGAAACATGAAACAGCTGAGTGTAGCTCCATGCAGATAGCATCCTCTTCACCAAATGCTGCACCTGTTTCTACAAAAGACAGACCATTTTCCCACAGAACAAAGACTCAACTGGGGAGGAGTACAATGTCCTTCCCTTTATGATGCTTATTTATGCGTCTCTATTTAAGCTGCAAAGAAGAAGTCTGAGCATCACTGAGTTCACCTACTGTATGAGGTCCTGGCCTTTTCCCTTCTGTCTCCCGCGCAATCCAAACATAGTGCTTTCATTTTGTACAGCACACTGTCATTTATTTTCAGCATAGGTGGCAAAACCACACAGGTGCAACTGTAAAGCCACTTGGTCTGACTGTTGTTAATATGAAATGTGGCTTACTTTTTAAATCTCTTTGTTTTGCACAGTTCACATCATGCTGAGCCTACACAATCTTATACAAGTGATCATTATGATCTAAGATACAGATTGTAGAGTGGCTGCTTGATTAGTTGTTTTTAAATGATCAGAGATCACAGTCAGCTTTGCTTCTACTCAGCTACTTTGCCTGAGACTGTGTTATTTCAGCCCAATCCACACCTGCCAGGGCATGGAGCATGATGATTATTCAAGCAAGTAATTGGCAGTGGCACTGTTAGCATGGCAACTGCATGTGCGTGTGTGTGTGTGCGCGTGTGCGTGTGTGCCCAACAGGACTGTCCTTCAACCAGAAGACCTACATTTAAAACACTGTTGGTAGGCCTTGGAGAGTTTTCACCTGTCTGAAGTGCACTTAAACAGGACACAAAACAGAATAGATAATCAACTCCAGAAGACCTGAAACGGTGCTCTGATCTTTTCGGTCTCTGGTTTATTAATGATAAAATTCTCTTGTAGAGTTCAAAGTATTGTCACATATTAGGGGCATTAAAATGGATTCCCCATGCTAGATGAAAATTCAGGGAATGTTATTACAGTTTAACCTGAGGTGGTTGATCTGAATACCAAGTTCCATGCTAACCCATCCAATAGGTTCACTTACAAGCAGAACTGTAAACTTCAAGAGGCCTTTGCACGCTGAAACCTTCAGGACAGGAGGTGTTGTTTCTTTACCTTGTTGACGCCATCAGCCATAGCCTGCAGCGTGAGCTCTCGGGGTCCATCCACAGTCTTGCCATCATCGGTTGGTCCCCAGCTGGCACTGTAGATGTCAATAACCTGGGGCATGTGGCTGATGGATGATGCCTCAATGATGTCAGTCATAAAGGGCTGATCGAGCATCCTGATACCTGAGAGAACAACATCTCTAGATTAATCTGACAAGATTAAGAAGAAGAAGATTGGTTTACTGTATTGATACCACTGCTGGAACACTGTGTAATTTGGGCAACTATAAACAGATGACTTACAGCATGTGTACATAAATATATATAGTGTGAAGACAGCATGGTACAACACAATACTTTCATAGCACCTAAATTCTTAACAATAATAAGAATGTGATGTAATCTTTGTAGCAGCAGAAACATCAAGTAGTCAATACTCATTTTCTTATTTTTACTGTGTTACTCCCAGAGCAAATTTAAAAGAAAATCAATATCAAATGGAAATATGGAGCTGTCTGTATTAATGATGTTGTCCTGTTGCTATGTAGAATGAACTGCAGTAATTTTAGGACTAGGGGTAACGATTCAAATGAGCTTCAATACCAAACAGTGTAACACAGTTCTTCCACAATTACCCATATTCTCTAAATTATGCATACATCATCATAATTATCCTCTTCATTCCTTTTATCCTTTCATCATGCCATAATTAGAACTGCTATTTGCTAATATCACTGTTTGCTCATTGTTATTCTTCTCACAGCCTGAACTGTCGTTTAAATGCGACACGCACCTGCCACCTTGGAGTTGTAGGCGACTCCCACACCGCAGATGTTGTTGTTGGCTGCCGCAGACACCTCACCAGCACATCGTGTGCCGTGGCTGATGACATCAAAAAGCAGAGAATATACTTTAGAGGATTTGCATGAATCTACATGCATTTACAAAGGATATACTGTGAGTTCAGTCTGAGATAAGATTTCCCACTTTAGATTCAGTTTGTTTTTGTTGACTTTGTGTCAAGCTAGAATGAGAAAATTAATAGAAAATATTGTATTTTCCAAAGCCATAAATAAATTAAGATTTGCATAAATATTGTGTAATTCTGTAACATTAGCACATGGAAAATGTATCCATCAACTTATCCATCTTTCGTCTGAGTCCAGCTGAATATGTTTGCACATATCAGTGTTTTGTGTGCACCATGTGATGTGTGTCTATCTCTCCACTCCCCACAGGGACACTGCAGAGAGTCAACCCCTCTCTCCCAGCATGCTTTGCTACAGACAGGCAGCTATTTATAACAACCAGCTGATTAGCCAGTGAGTTGTGCCTGACAGTCAGCAACTGCTACACTTCCAAACCCAAATACTCCCTTCTCACTCCCACACACTGACACAAACGCATGGAGCAGTATAGTCGGGGAAAGAATATATATCTCTTTGTTCCTCTCCTTGACATGTGCTCAGTGGCAGTGGCTCACCCAGTGTGACTCTGAGATGAGAAGCAGATATGTCTTATCAGACAGCAGGTCACCAGTGTGAACATTGTGACCCTGAAAGGAGACTAGACTTGCGCTAGACCTCCTTTAGCTACAGTTCCTTATCTCCTCCAAGTGAGCCAGTAAAAAAAGGCATTATGTTTTCTATTTGTTGTGTTGGACAACAGCTTTGTTTATACTGCACCATTATGTCTTAATGGAACAATGTGGAGAGAAAATCAATAGGGGAGAGCTGCCTGACTCCAGGGAGAGCGCACACATGTGCACACAAAAGCACACTGAGTATGTCTATATATAAACAGGGGTTGGCTAGGTGAGCTTTACCTGTTGAACCAGTCATCTGTGTAGCGTGGAAATGGGAATGGGTCATTGCTGCTGAAGTCATAGCTGGCATCAGCATTCTAAAAGGACCAAATGGATGCATTAACAACAACAAAAACAACACTAACAAAAGATAGAAGGCAGAGAGGATCATTTCATGGTGAACTGCAGACCTGTGATGACAGCCGCCTGTAGTTTTATTTTTTATTTATTTTATTACCATTTATTGTTTTTTTCAAAGTAAATGGCATGCTAGTGTAAAATATGCATCGTTGTGCTTATAGCTTGCATCATCTTACAGGTGCGTCAAGCTAGCAGGAATTACTCAACATTTTGGGAAACTTAATCATCTTCTTTCCAATAGTTAAATGGGAAGATCAAAACCTCTCATAGTAGTATTGTAATAGTATTGTAAACATGAAGCTGGTTAGCTTAGCATAAAGACAGCAGTGCTGGTTCTGTCAAAGACAAAATGAAATGAAATTGATTCATTAACATGTTACTGTTTATTTAATCTGTACAAAAATGCTAATGTAAAAATGATCTTTAAAAAATTACTGTTTTCTCCAAGAAAGATTCTTACCATTTTCACATTTCAGTTTTTGTAATAATTGTTTTTTTGTTTGTTTGTTAGGTTTTGTTTTACCAGCACCCCAAAAGTTAAAACTATCTCTTTACAACAGTTTTAACAAAAACTGAATAAAATCTTAAAGATACAATATTTTGCAAGACAGCTAGGTGTACAACACCATAAACCTGTAACTGAGTACACATGGACACTGATCTGAGAACCTTGATGTATTACTTAACTACAAATCTTTACTCTGCTGTGATACTGGAAGATTGTGTGGTCACAGCAGGGATTTTAAGATGAGAAAATAATGGCCCAATCACTGCCAGCATTTAATTCCACATGGCCAAAAGTAATAGCATCGCAATGAACAGCCGTGAAAGAGCAGGAGACAGAACACTCAGGGGAAGCAAATCTGCCAGGAAGACATATATGCAGAGCAAGATTTAACAGTCATCCTTTGGAAAATCTCGTTCATGTTGCTCTTTCTGTAAGACACTCAATGCTCACAGTGTATTGTAGTCTGGTGTAAGCTCATTTTCACTTAGGAGTGATACTTATTTTAATCTGTGTAGCTGGCAACTAGTGTTTTGTGTGAACATGACTATGGAGAAGCCACAGCCATGTTCATTAGTCATAGACCTGAACACATCAGATCAATCTTTTGGGCTTTTTCCACATTCTGGCATTTGCTAGCTGGCATTTAGATGAGATGATTCAGAGATGACAAAGAGAAAGCAAAACAGTAAATACTAACTGGGCCCAATGGAGAAACACTGTGATTATTACAATTTGGAGCAGGTAGCAAATAGGGTTCAGTGATGAAGTGGCTGTGGAGAGAAACCTCTATAATTGTGCCGTTTGATAATTGAGATGTGATGATAAATAAAAGGGGGGATGCCATGTATTTGTCTCCCTTTCCTTCCTCTCTCTGTAAGACAAAGGTGTCAAAGAAACAATTAAAAAAGAATTAAACACTTTCAACCAGTGACACAACACTAGCAGTGATGCTTAGAAATTCTAAGAATGGGCATAAAAATGTTTTCACTCAGAACAGAGCATTTGTGAAAAGAGAACACACTGTTCCAAAACATTTTTTTTTTTCTGTTTTTACGTCAAAAGCAGGATTGTGTGCAGTTTTTTCTTTTTTCATTAAATGGAGTGAAAAGTGCCCCGGTAATAAATGACACAGGGGTATGTTCATGAATCACTTTCTGTGCTTCTCAAACTCATATTTCTGCTATTAATCAAACTCTGGTCTTCCTCTGATGTCCTGTGAGCAACCAGGGCCAGAATAATGGATTGTGTCCAGTCTCAGCCACCTCACCTTTCCCTGGCAACCCCCCATCTGTTCACTGTTCCTATTAGCAAATGGTACTTGAGAGAGAAAGAGCAATGACTCAAAACTGTTACAGTGAAGGCCAGTATGCGCTGTTTTTCTAGATTCAGACACAGCAACAATTAGACCAACAGAGGCTGAGGCTAATGTCATAAGGTTTACTGCAGATGACAAAGGATTGTACTTCAATACACATTTGAGGCACTTCTATATGCTCATGTTCTGCTTTAATTACTTCTGCTCCAATACATTTCAGAGAGAAGCAAGGACTTTTTGTATGGACTTATGCAGATTTAGAATTTACATAAAAATACATATAATTCAGCTAAAGCTGAACAATGCAAACCAGTGACTTATTTGTTTTTTGTTGTACTGGTACTTTTACTTACTCACAGTATAATCTGAGTGCATGTTTTAAATCCAGTGTGAACTCTGTCATTGTCTGCCATTATATTTCATATGTATGTGAATGTGGTTATTATTATCACGCACAGACAAAAGAATCTCATGTATCCCTTTCAGTATTATTCATCAACCTTGCATGGATGATTTCAATAGCCCACTGGGAGCTGATAACCGAATCTATAATCTAGGAGAGCTGATGCAGAATTTCTATATAGTGTGACCTTGCTTGAAAGTGCTTTACAAGACTGTACAAGAAACTCTAACACATATCCAAGGCAACTTTAAAGTCATTAAAGCAAAGACAGCTACTCTCTACCCATTGTTTCTGTCACAGTATTTGATGAGCAGCGACAATATAAATCTATTAGAAACTCTTAATAATTACATAGACACTGACGCTTTTTCTTGCTTTTAATCCCTCTCTACGTCTCTCATGACAATTTAAACAAAAGCAACCTATGAGATGAATTTCATGGTAATGTGACATCATAACATGTTGTCATGGTAACATGCCAGGGTGTACAGCAGGAGAGTAACACTTGCAACAGCATATTTATCAGAAGGGACATGAAACCCAATAACACACCTCCACAATTCCCTTTGAGGCAGAAAAGAAAAGTCATCTACTGATCAATAATGTTGTTCCTTAGAAATCATTCTAATACTGAGGATAGTCAAACACAGTACTGATCAAGTGCTGGCGAGCATGAAGAAATAAAGAATAACTGCACTCACATACTCTTGTGCCAGAATTAGGTGAAACTCAAGTTCATAATTGTATTATTGAGAAATACAAATATGTTTTTTTCTTCATTTGTCTTAATACATGGAATTTAGTACTGTAATAATAATACTAGAATCTCTATATCTATGTATTTATTTGTGCAATGTAACTACTAAATTAGAAATTCTTCATTACAGGACATACATAATCTCATAAATTACACAAATTAATTCAAAGTAAAGATATCTTATGAGCTGTTACATTGTTATCATCACACCAATTGGGAAATCTTGAAAAAAAGGAGGCAACAGCCTCACTTGAAGTAATATTTGTTTTTCCATAGCAAATACACACAAAGATCCCAATCCACACAATCAATTAAAATCTAACTGAAAGATTTTATGATCCCAAAATTACATTTTTTTTTCATTCAGCTGATACTATGAGGTCTTTGTGGGTCTGTGAAACACAATGACAATGGTAACAAAACAAGGCTACATACACAGTCTCCCTTTCTGTCTTAAATGCACTCTAACTCACACATACACACACATTAGATCCATGCACAGCATGATCCATCAATCCAGTGGAGCATGCTCCTGCATCACCCCAGCTGAGGCTGACTGTTATTTTTGGGCCAAGGCTCATCTCTGTTCACAGGCAAGAAGCATGCAAACACAGGCAAACATGGCGGTGAAAACAGATTCATATGCAGGGAAAAAAATTACAACTATGCACTACACTTTTAAAAGAAACACAATGTGTGCAAATGACCTACAGTTTGGTCAAATAGCAAAGCAGAGAGTGCACTGTTCCTGGAAAAAAGTGATATAACTGCACAAAAAATCTTAACATAAAATGTTAACAAAGCATGGATATAATCATCAAATGGTGCTTTGAGACCAACAAAGTGTCATCGCTCATTCTACAGCACTTGAGTTTCTCTGAAAGACGGTTTACATTATACATTCTCGGATTCCACAACGGTACAATGCAGTCACACTGACGACTTTGCAAACTTAGTCACATTAAACTAAACCTTCTGCACTTCCTTGTTCCATTTAGCAATCCCACTTGTCCTTTAAGGTTTTATCAATATTCTGGAGATAGAGCATCACATTATGCAGCGCCAACTACCCTGGCATTATCTCTGCTTGTGACAGATCGGCCTGCCATTGTGCCTGCCACAGTGCAGTGTGCATTAACATTAAACAGCTTGGCTGGCCGTCTGCCTGTCTCTGCGTCCTCCAGGAATACAAGGAGACTCGGCAGCCATGAAGGCAGCACCGAAAGCACCTGTCACTGCCAACAGCACACCATGCGAAGTCCATGAAATCCACCACCTGAACCCCAGCTTTACTTATTAACAACGCTTCAAAGAAAAGAAGGAAAGTATGAAATTAAATAACACTGAGGTACTCACGTAATTTGATGACAGATCTGGATGTAGATAGTCAATGCCTGAAATGTGATTTTGACAATAATCAGCAATTACGCATCAGAGGAAGACCTTAAGTCTCTTAATGCAATTATGGCATAGTTTCATATTAATTTCTTTTTGTCTGAACACAGTGCTATTTGTGAATCACAGTGAATAATTTACTGTACTTAAGACAAACAAATGGCCTACAACAGACACTGACTATTGCTGCAAAAAGCAGTTGATTAATGAATTGAATATAAACTGAGAAGAATTTTTTAAGCCATAAATCAGCATTTTCTAGTTTCAGCTTCTCAAATATTATGATTTGACCTTATATTAAATTTTTTTTAGCTTTAGTATACTCACTTATATTGTAATATTGTATTTGTGCATTTTATCTACTATGTAATTATTCACCTTATTCTTATTCTCCTAATCTGATTCAAGTTTCTAATAGTTCTGGGGTCATTTTGGTGCAGATTGTAAGGACCACTAAAGCAAAGTTTACTTTTAACATCAGTTGTTTTAAACAAGCTGCCAGTGCATGCGGTAAAAATTTATTTTTGCGTACTTCATATTTGGTGATTTTAATTATAAATGCTCGTTTAAGAAGTGACTCAATTCTACTATATCTTAAGCTTAAAAAAAATCACACTTTGATGTAGTGAGTCACTCTAAACAGAGAATGACATAACAGTGGAAACCAGCAAATATTCTTCAAACTTATTCAGCACATCAGAGGACATCATACACGCACATATTATTCAAAGTAACATTTTGTTAGTAGTAGCTTAATAAGTAGTAGTAGTTAATCTAATCATGAATATATGTATCATTCACTGCTTGGAGCTCAATGGTGTGAAACAACAGGGCTTACTCACCATCGTCCATGATTGCAATGGTAACTCCTTTGCCAGTGTAGCCCAATTGCCAAGCTTCAGCCACATTCAGATCCAGTCCAGGGGTCCCATCTGCCTGGCCTGTGTTTATCTAATCACTCAGACAATATGGAGAACATGCATGACTCACGGCACCCAGGTGAACCAACAATAATAAGGTAGTCAACATGGAAGATGTGCGTACATGTTAAAATGGAAAAGGACAGCTTGGGTATGAGAAAGGAAAGGGAAGTAAATGTCAGTGATATTGCGCATTCATCTGACATTCATCAGGTGAATGACGACAAGATTACTGTGGCATAAAAGTCACACTTGCTAGTTAGGATAAACAAGAGGGGAGGAAACTAGGCAGCATGAATGCAGTGATGAGGTGGCATGGACAGTGCTGGCCAGGCTAATTAAAGTATGAATAACAATGTTGATTCAGAAGGTAGTGGGGAATATGCCTGGCCTCTGAGTAACTTAGGTGAAAGAATGTGGGCTGGTGCTAAAGGTCAGGCATCATGCAGACAGCTGCTTGGCTGATTACTCACCAGATACCACTGTTTGGTGAATAACGGGTCACTCATGTTGACTTCAATATCATTGATATTTCTGTAGCCTCGCTTCTGACGACTAAAGCCCTCTTGCTCAAAGACATTCTTCACCTGAGGAAGAAAGTCAAAATAAATACCAGGTCGTGATCAGATTAAACATAAACAATAATCTTGCAATGCATTTATAAAAATCATACAGAGAAGAAAAAAACCCAGGCACACAGCTGCATCTGTGCTGTTACATACAAGAGGGGTGATCTATACATGACGGGTAAGATTTAAGCATGTGCTGCTGTTGTGCACAGCAAATCAGCAAACCCAGCTGTGCTGTACTGTAACACAAAGGCAGAGCATCATGTAAATCAAAGGAGCTATTCTTTTCCTCCTAATCAGAGGGTCTGCAGCTGGAGTCAAGGCTTCCAAACTCACCTACTACAGATGAAGCTTTCTTTCACTTCTCAGTACATTTTCAACAAAACACTGCAGTTGCACTCACAATTATGCTTTTGTTCCCTTTAACTGATCACAGACACTTAGGTGGATGAACAGCTGTGTCTTATAGAGCAAATAATTAAAGCTGTAACAATACCACTATCAAGGACTAGAAGTTAACATAGAACAGAGCACACAAATAATGGGGATAAATGTATTAGATGAAACTAAGGTACAGGATTAGAGAGAGCCTGTCATCAAAATGATCATTTCTGCATTTAGAAATTGCACTCACAGAATTTCATCTCTGTCAGTAGTTGTGATGACAACAGTAATCAACAGTCATCAGTTCAGTCTTTTGAAAATAAATCCAATTTCCTGTGATGTTTGAGTGAATTTGATCAAATAACCACCTTCATGCATTTAGAAAAGCTGAAGAGGTTACGGGGAGGTAAAGGAAGGACAAGTCATTATGTCTATTAGAGTCTGGCAATTAGTAAACCAAGCCTGAAATGAAAATCTCAATTTAAAATGTGTTGCTAACAATCTGCTTATCACCAAACTCTCAAGGATAAGTTTAAGTTGTTTTCCATCTCTCTCTGTCTGTTCATGTAAGGACGTGTGTAGGTGTACTGAGAAGACTAGAACCTGGATTTTCCTTACATAAATGTGTTGACATTACAAATAAGTATTTACCTTAAAGGCCTCACTGATGGAAAAAAATCTCTTTAACTCTATGTTTATAAATGAACTGCTGAAGATAGAAAAAACAAAATGTCTTTTCACAGCTTCGAAGGCTCATTTTTAAAATTGATTCCTGTGGCTAAATGTTCCTTTTGTATGTACCCAGGCATTGTCCAGCATGTTTACCCCCCACAGATAACAGAACAGCACTTAAGATGGCCTTTTAAATTGACCATTGCCTATCCATCCACCTCTTTCTTTTATGGCATACTCTAAGCAATCAGGGAGCAAACACACACTGTAAATCAATGCGTCAGTAAGTCCTTTAAATGACAAGTCAGTCGTGAAAACAATCACTATATTTGCATATTTATCTTCTATCTTGGGAGATTTTAAAATGTTTTTTAATCAGCTTCATGTTGCATTTGTCATCAAAATCTAATTCACATTCAGTGGAAATTGCCAGCACTTTCTACATTATCCCTGCATTTCCCCCTTCTCTCCATCCATCATCAATTTATTCCATCACTTGGCAGGAGAGCTGGTATTTCCCTTGAGACAGCATGTCATACTGCCCACTCACAACATCAAACAGTACCCATGCACTACCATCACTCTCCGCCTTTGCCCACTGCCTGCTCACAACTCACAACGCTTGAGTTCACTTCAAATGAAAGAGCTGTGCTGCCTCTCTCCTTTCTCTTCATCCTCGTTTTTCTTCTGGCTTCCCCAGGCATGTGTGTTGCCGGGTCAGGGGATGCTGCTCATTCACAAAGAGTTATTCAGTTACTGTATGTATTTCCACCTTGCTCCATGTATTTACTCCCACTTCATAGAGTGCCTTATATAGATGTTTAATGTATTTATATCATATAAAAATATGAGAAGAAGGAACCATGGCTGGATGAATAGATAGGATGACCAGAGTGAAGCCATTAATGTGTGGATGAATAGACTCCTCATTTGAAATCATCGTAGGACTTGCGATAGAAAAGAACAAGAGAGCATAAAGAATTATGCAGAGAAAAGACACAAGAAGAAAATAGTGGGTGAGTCAAAAGTGGGTCAATATGTTCCACTAGTGAGTCCAACAAAGAACAGGGCTCCTGGGAAACTAAGAAATCCAACCAGGACATTGTACAGTACAGGCAGTGTTGCTACTCCATTAAGTATAATTTTAAACATCTTGAATGAGTATG
Source organism: Ctenopoma kingsleyae (assembly GCA_032353495.1). Taxonomy (NCBI): domain Eukaryota; kingdom Metazoa; phylum Chordata; class Actinopteri; order Anabantiformes; family Anabantidae; genus Ctenopoma; species Ctenopoma kingsleyae. Next base: position 12,687,200 of record JAUBNQ010000007.1, on the reverse strand, counting down.
TAATGACTTCTTTAAATTTAAAATATTTTAAGCATTTATACGTCTTTTTGGAATTGTGTGCGTTTATTTCTCTGCATAAATGTCAATTTGCAACAGTTTAGCTCATTTCCTTTTGACAGAACTGCAGATGTAAAGCTGAGACATGTCCACTGTACTACCTTAAATGATTGCGAGGAAGACACATCAAGCTGACAACCATTCAACTTTAAAATTAAATCAAGCTCATCCTTTCCAGAGATGCACAGAAATCAATAACTGCTGTGTTACATATGACCATGTCATGCATCTGATTAAAACCCAGCATCTGGAATGTAGACCTTAGCGTGTCCATGCTGTCTCACTCACATTAGCTGTATTAGCTCGATGGAATGCTCTGCATTTATTTTCATTAGCACCTCTCACAACAGCAATTATAAAGGTTAGTTGATTGTCTGCTGCAGGATCTGCACTTCCAACAATGGACAGAGCTCTGTGCACATTCTGTTTTATTTACATTAGTCATTGGAGAGGTTTGTGTTTTATATTATCAAAAAGCCAAACTAAAATAATTCTGATAATTGATTAATTGTTTAAGTAAATACCAAGCACAAATGCTTGGCTTCCAGGTCTCAAATGAGAAATTTAGCTGCCTATTATAGTCTTAGACTACCATAAACTCAATATTTGTGGGTTTTCGACTGTTCGTCAGAAAGACAAAAGTAAGTAATTGCAGCCCTATTGTGAAGATTAATGTGCTCATTAAAAAATTATCATCTCTCATTACCCTGTATCACTTTATTTCGATCCTTATATGTAAGCTTAAATGTAATTGGACTTATCAGCAGATACTAAAATAAAATAACTTTTTCACACTTTCACACTCCCAGAATGTTATTAATGTGCATCAACATCAGTCTGATAAAGCAATTATCATTATTTTCTTTAATACGTATTTATAGATACTAGTTTAATGAACCACTGAAGCAAACCTTGAGGCATAGACACAAAATCGTTATTAAAGCCCCAACTAGATCAAGAGACCACAACACAATGTTTCTTATCTTGCTTTGCTTTGTTTAAATGAACACAATGTACCAGCTTCTTTTTGAAGGAAGCATCTAACTTTTTTACTGAAGTGGAGTTCCAATTTCCCACACTGTTATATTTTACATGTACATTAGTCTCAGAACAACTGTTGTCATGCAAAGTGAAAGGGTAACTGCTACTGTAGCTATGTACTGTACATGCAGGAAAGACACACTGTGCTTTTCTCAGCGTGAATCTATGTGTGTGTGCTTACCCTGCTGTCTTTTTGGAGCCGCTGTCTGCTGCGGGCACTGCGTTTGCTCCGACTTTTTGAAGTGTCCTGAGGATAGAAGTGAAACAGTCCCTCTCCAAAGGAAAGCTGGGTAAAAAAAGTAAGAGAGTAAGGTCATTGTCCATGTGGGAACAAGAGCTCAGATTCTCTAAGCTCTGATTCACTGTTTGTTTCTGTTTCACTTGGGGCACTGGATAACCAACATCAATTAAAATCAATAACGATGATTCTTGTGGCATCATATTCATCCACTTTGTCAGGACCTTTGGTGTATGACACCGACTCTAAAGGTACTCTTTGGTGTTGATATGAGATGCACAGGGTGTCACACTGACTCCAGTAATAATCTAGTCACGGCAGTATTTCACACCCAGAGTAGTTGCTCCAACAGAGTCGAGCCAAATTTAATCTTCTATGACCAGCATATATTAAATGTAAAACTAATTTTTTTTTGCAATTTCTTTGTTTTCCATATAAATTGGTCTTAAAATGTGATCTGTGTGTCTGGTATGAATGGTTCTCCTAGGATCATTCCACAGCATCTTTACTGGGTTGATGTCTGGGCTCTGACTGGACCAATCCAAAAAGCAGATTTTGTGTGTCTGAAGCCGTTCTGTAGTAAATTTACTTCACTGTTTGTGGTCATTGACCTGCTGCATCACTCAGCTTCTTCTGAGATTCAGACAACAACCCTGACAATATTCTGTAGGATACCTTGATAAGTTTGGGAATTAATTTTCCAAAGGCAGCAAAGAAACCCTATAGTGTTTTGACACAACACACAACAGAAAGAAAACTGCAAACATGAAAACATCATTCCAGTGGTGAAGTATTGTGGAGAGAGCATCATGACTAGGGGCTACTTTGCTGCCTCTGGACCAGTAAACACTGGATCACTCCTTCTTCAACATTCTTTGTTTGACTCCTGTGTTAATTACTGCTAATCTCAATCAATGACAACACCAGCCTTCTGTTAACAAAACCGTAGTTTCATTGTATAAATTGAAACTTGTTCATTTGTTAGTTTTTCAGGTCTATATGTAGTTGAGGAGATCTAATGAGAAATCAAAAGATCCCAAAATAGTCTTAATTATGACAGCTTAACACAATACTACAGTGAGGCTTAAAATGTACAACCTTATTATACAATAGCAATGATTCTGCATTTAATGTGCATATGCATTAAAGACAAATACAAAGAAATAGCTAAATAATTTATTTACAGTATAGTATGGCAACATGAAATGATATTTACCATGAGTTTATTATTAATCCCGAGAAGACTAATCAATCACAGCAAATGCAACGGACAACTGTAGTCCCCTCTTCCAAGCAGTTATGCTTTATTATTAATATTTGCAATTTGCTGATAACTGCTTTGGATTTAATTCACTAAATTATATTCAAATAATTCTAGGATTTAGGACTTCATCTGCATAATGATAAGGGTAAGACTCAATCTTAGTCTTGAATACGAAGTTTGTGTAGTTTCGTATAACCATCTTACCTTAAAAGTAATTTCTGATAGTTGTGCATTCGCTTTGATGAATTTATCTTACGTTTCTGTGGTTACTGATTGAGATTGTGATTGTCTGATAGATTCTGTTAATGTTAGCATCATCATCATTGCTCCATCCTCTGCATGCTCCAGGTTTATGGATGTCACATGTAGGTACACTGTTTAAAGCATTGTGCTGTCAGTGTTAATTACACATCAAAGATAAAAACAGAGTGTGAAGATTAACTTTAAATCCAAAAACCTGTTCTTGGCATGCGTTACCATAGTTACACAGGTAACATCACATATTTTACAGGGATCTGTTCCCCAAAATTGATGGACAGGTTCTCAGCAATGAAGATGAAATAATTAAAACTGATGGCCATCACATAAACCCACTGCATAGATTAATTATTAAAGACACTCTTTTTTGTTTCTTTGTTTTTGTGAAGAAATATTGATGAAAGAAAACCTTGAGTTTGCGTTTACAGCAGAGAAAAATACTTGTAGATTATGGCTCGTCCCAGTGAATATTTTATTTGTGCAATAAACTAGCATCAGGCTGCCTCTGTCCAATGAGAATGTTCAAAGTGTCCAACTGCTCTCGGCATCAAATATCAGTGCAAGTAGATTTACGTTTAACGCAGAATGAGAACAGGAGAACAGGAATGAGAATTAACCATAGTAAATCACAAGGGCAGGAAAATCAGATGCATCATCCAGAGCTTTCCCTCTGGCACTGTGCAGAGATTAAAGACCCCCTTATGCTTTAGTGACTGCCAGGGTACAGGTCAATCCTCAAAATAAATGCTTTCAAATGCGCCTGTCAGATCTAATGTAAAAATGAAATTCTTAGGGCAGCATGAGGATTATTCTGATTTTCACTGCTCTTAAATTCTCCTGTGGTTGGCTAAAAAAAAAAAAAAGACAAACGCTGATGCCTGTGACACAGTGCTGCACTTCCACTGAATGCTCTGTTAGTGATCAAGGTTATTTTTTGGATAATAGCTGATTGGAGATCTCTTTCGCTCACTCATTCTCTTTGTGCTCACATTTGTATGTGTGTCCAGATTCTGTGTCCCAGGCTAGTTAATTAAGCAACAATAGAGATAATTCAGACACAGACATTGTTTAATGATGCATATCCCATCAAGACAAATATAGCTGCCGATTACATAACCTGGGAGGCAGTAGATGGGGGGATGATCTAGTGCTTACAAGAAAAGGAACTGACAATCACAGAACTGGTGATGCTGAACGATCACCACACAGACATCACATTGTGATGAGTTACAGACTGAAACAGTGTTTTTTTATTGTGGAGATAAAAAAGAAAGAAAATCTGAGCAGTGCAGACCCCTTTCTGCTCACTGCTACGCCTCACTGGCTAATGCCCCAGCCAATTTCACCACGCATTTATTTTTGACATGTGACAAGGTATACACACTGTCAGGGAATTATTACCGCTGGTCTGCCATAAATGGCCTGTTACATCTGTTGACATGTTGTACTGTACTGCATGTGCTGCGTTTGCCAAGATTTTAATAAGACATCTGTGGGGAAGACCTTATATGTGACAATATGCAAAGTGTATACACTATATATAGTATGTATATGTGTGAGACATACAAAAGGTGTGTGTTTTCTAAATATCATAAGATTTTATATAATTATAAGGTAATAAGGTAAATTCAGTAAAAATCAGTGGTATTTATGGACTAAACATACAAAGATGAAAACTGCTCCATTCCGAAAATTGTATCATAACTCAATTTCTTGTGAAAACCCCCTGATGTAATAGTAATAGGTTGTACTTTTTCTTCCAGTGTTTTTTGCTTAGTTGGACACTCAAATGAGATGCGTTTCAAAATAATGAATTTGGCCTGGGCAGAGTTGAATCCTCAGAGGACACAGGCCAACTGACAACCTACTAGGCCTGTAGTTTAGTGAGAGTGACGTCATCAAATTCACAAAAAGTGTAATGAAGTCAAATCATGAGGAAACCTCGAGGAGCTTCTCAGTATGTACCGCATTGTTTATGTTGCTAAATATAGTGTCCAACTATTTCAGGTAACGAGGAAAGATACAAACATTGCCGAATATGCTTATGCTTTACTACTTAATGTGAATGTTTTGACTTGTAATGGTAAACCACTTACTAATGTTTGCTTTCTTCGAAACAGGCAAAACATGTTTTATCCGAGCATCCCTACCTTTCGGGCACTCTGGAACCCATGTTGCGTTGCAAGTTCGTGCGCTTCATCCTGTGCGTCCTCATGCAACTGAACCAGAAGATGGTCCGTTAAGACTCCTCCTGCAGCCTGCGTCGCTATCACCAGCGCGTTCAGCAGCGCTATAAATCCCACGGCTGTCCCATGTCGGGGAGAACCACGCATCGTGTCTGGCTTGTGTCAATCCGCCTTTCTGCCTGCCCGTCGGAGTGAGATCAGTGTGCGGGATGCTCCTTGCTAATAATGGGAGCAAGAAGAGGAGGAGGAGGAACAGGAGGAAGAGGAGGAGGATGCAAAGAGGTCCAATCAAAGCTTTTGCGGACGCATCTCCTCGTTGGCAGGTGATGAGACCAGTGGAAGTTGTATTTCACCGAGGTGTAGCTGCTTCTTATGTGTGGTTCGACTGGAAAGGTTGTGTGCTGTGGACCAAACCTGCATCCTCAGCTTTCTATGTCTCCTCCTCCTCCTCCTCTCCTCTGTAATTCATTTACCTTCCTCGCTCGGGTGCTTTCTGCGCGTGACGTTGTACCAATGGGCTCCGGCGGGTGTGTCCCGTTGCTTCCTCCCTCGGATCCCGGGGCACTTTTCAGCACCTTGGAGAATTCCTCCCATCATCCTCAGAGTTGATAGGATTTTTATTGATTAGTATCTGGTGCTGGCCTCATCCGAGTTAAAACCACGTTTACATAATGTCCCGCCATGGACTAATGCCATTTATAGCACACGGTGAACAGTAAAATAATAGCTATTCTTGTAGCTCTATGTACGTACATACACAGTAGCGCACTTCAATAAGTCATTTGGCATGCTGACCCTTTCTGTGTAGTGGAATGTAAGAACAGTCCCACTGGACTATAATTGATCATTTGGATGTGAAGATTGTAGAAGGAGGCATGCAAAAGTACTGCTCTTACTAAGACGGCTCATTAAAGAACTCCAGCTTCTCTGCTGCTGTACAGTACATAAATGAAATACGGGGCTCCAGTGGACAGATCTAACAGTGATGTGTACATGTGAGACTGTAGAGGGAGAAATTAGTTCCCTTGAGTGTGATAATTTCCTTTATAAAGACATGGAGCAGTAAAAAGAACCATGTGTGCTTACTGCTGCATAGCTAGTAATTATTACTACTGTGTTGTGTTACAGCCATAAGAACTTGATGATAATCACTTAATGTGGCAGGTTATAGCCCTGGCTTAAATAGAGATAAAGATCCCTCGTGAGTCCCTTTCATTCTGTAACATTTAAGACAGCAGGGTTTCCAATTAACAGTCCTTTCTGGGTGCTTTTGTACATATGAATATGTAGAGTGAGCGCAGAACAATTGTTTTTGAGTTTATAATTTTGACTTACATCTGCAGTGCTCGTAAGTTACGATCATGATAGATCATCTGATCATCTGTATAATTCATCCTGTCAATATATATTGTCTATAAAATGATTACATGGTGTCATGCTTAAGGGATCCAGCTAGCTCAACAGAATAGTCTTGAACAAGAGATAACACAAGATTTATTCACAGCCCCCCTGTTCCTCTCACTAGTCCCATGATTTCAGTGTTGCATACATTTCAAGACAGTTTCACGAAACCAAGTTAAGCAGTGAATTCAGTGATGAGAAGATTAGTTTAGAAGACTGAGATTTGTTTTCACGCTGTGCAGTCTAATGGGCAAATTATTTCACTTGTTTAGTAAGAACTAAAATAAAATGAAGATACACAGGAAGAATAAGAAAATCCCTATGAAATATGTGTATGCCTCTCCTATTACAAGTATTCATCTTTATTGTTAGTATGCACCTGTTTAAGTGTTAGTCCAAAATGCTAATCCATCAACATAATGGCACGCTGTAACAGCCAATGTTCAGCATTGCATAAAATGATCTGCAAGATGTGGTAACAAGGACTGCAATAGCACATGGTTCAGCTGTCACAGAAGTCTGGAAAAATAATGAAGGTGGATTTTCACATAAGTGGATCCGCTTTACTAATCACTGTTTCCATGCTCCCTGCAGACCTCCTCCCACACTTCTGTCATTCTGCAGCCAAGTTGTTATTTATTTAGCCTAGGCAAACCGGCATCATTCCCTTCTCCATTACATTACAGTTCACCAGTCTTCGCTGCTGGACCTTCATGACTCAGTCACAATCCTGTTTTGACTGCTGATAACATGTACTGCAACCTCTTTATCATATAGTATATGTCTGAAAAAAAAAACATTAAGAAAAATAACAGAATCTTCTGCTTTTTAAATTCTGTGGGCTTTCTTTTGACAAATTGCTAACAATTTATGTTTCGTCGCTTTTATGTCACTTTTAACTGCTCTATCTCCCACTGTGTGAAGTAATACTCAAAAGTCTATGATACCTCTCTTTCAGGCAGGTATGGCTGCAGTTTTTATAGAAGGAAATTGAACTAGTGTGACATGGTGGAAATTGTGTCACTCAGCTAAGGAGTATATAATCAAGTTGGTTATAGTATATGCTTATTATATTACTTAGCCTTTGTAATGAAAATATAAAATATGGAAAATAAATTATTAGGCAAGTGTAAGACAGCAAACTGGGATCAATTTGAAGACAATTTTAGGGTCTTGAAAGAGGACTGTGCCTTTCACACTTTTGCAAGTACTGCAATTTAAAAAGCCTGTACTAAAGAGGCCTGTACTAACAGGAAGATAGACCTCTTTGGGTTTAACTGACTTCAGTAATCCGTAAAATGTATGGGATACATCCACAAATATTTTTTTGACAAGGATTATGAAAATATAAGTTAATATAATATAACCCATTTAATACATACTGTACAACATACAATTATGTGTTGTGGTTATTAGAAAAATGTATAGATTTAGAATTTATAGCAATTATCATTTTTAAGCATATGTCAGTAGTTTCTTTGGGGTCCCAAATAAGAAAGAATTAAAATTACTGTGTCAACAGTGATAATATTTTTTTGTATGACATATTAGTATGACATATTTATTGTTATTTTTAATGTCAGCATGAGGTCCATTCCTGTGGGCTGTAGTGAGTAGGTGAATACAGATAGATTTTTAGATATTTCAATTAGGTGCAAGGCATCCTGGGAAATACCTAATAAATTAAAGTTTCTGAAGAAACATAATTTGATTTAGCATGGGCTTGGAAAGACATTCATTCATCTCATAGTGGCACAGGCTTCTCCATTTATTTTTGTTTGATGATGAGATGTCACTTGATCTTACCAAACTGCATTACGAGTTTTTACAGTGTCAGCACTGATATTTGAGACAGTACATCTTCACTGAACACAGATTGTGAAGTTTGGATTTTGTGTGGGAAGTTTCAGTAAAAGATTTGAAGAATTAGCTCACTCTCCTCACAGGTGAACATAAACAGAGACTAGATGCCCATATGCTCATCATATAATGATAATATTTAAAATATATACTTTATTAATCATCAAAAGTTCATCATATTGTTCTATCCTCCTCATATCTCTAATTAGGGAATATTTTATTTATACTTATTTTTATTCACACCAAGCAGCGTGGTGTATAACTGTGTTGACTCAGCTACACCCTCAGCTTGGGCGGCATGATAACTCAGTGGGTAGAGCAGTCGTCTTTAAATCCGAGGGTGAGCAGTTCAATTCCCAGTCTCAGCAGGCTACATGTTGAGGTGTCCTTGGACAAGACACTGATACCCTGACCCTTGGCACTTCACAGGGGCAGACAGAGTACCTTTCTGTGTGGAGTTTTCATATTTTCCCTGTGCCTGTGTGGATTTTCTCCAGGTGCTCCAGTTAAGTTAACGTGTGAATGTAAGTGTTCATTTTTGTCTGTCTCTATAGGTTAGCCCTGCGATAAGGTGGTAGCCTGTCCAGGGTATATTCTTCCATTTGCCCAATGACAGCTGAGATTGGCTGCAGCACTCCTGCAATCCATAACAGGAAAAGTGGTTAAGATGATGGATGGATAAAATTCACAGCACAATTCTATTAAAGAAAGTCTTGCAAAATTTTGTTATGGTTTGTTGATTGTCAGTCTATAATTGCCTAAATGTATTTACATGACTGCACTTACTATTGCTGAACACTTTTGTTTCAAATAAACATACAAGCTCAGGCGACCTTTAGAAATTGGATCTAAAAGGTGTTTCATACTGTATGGGCAACCCTGTAAGACTGTGCAAAAGTATCTGCAGCATTGCTAGAGGAGGAGCTGAAAAACATGGATCTTTAATTTTTCATACTTGCCTGAGGCTGGAGTGGATTCAGGCTTCCTATCAGCGTGTCCCTGCTTTATGTTTCAGGGAGAGCAGCAGGAGAGATTAGACCAGCAGCTACAAGCTGATACTCAGATAATCAAGCAGGCACACACTCAGAGACCAAAACAAGCTGATCGTAAAACCAAGACGAAACCTCTGCAACCTCAGCCACCAACCTTTCAACCAGACTCAATTGTTTGCTAGCTCTCAGAGGCAAGAGTACTGATCCTTTAATCCTCCACTTTGCATTGTTTTAAACACTAAATCAAATCAACAAAGGAACATCGAAGAAGTTTGCCGCAAAACACCTTGTTTTTATGCATATTTTGTAAAGAGTTAAAAAATGGTTTGTGATTTTAGATCTCATTCATCAGTTCTCCTCTAGATGCTGAGGCATTTAGATGTATTTACATTCACTGAAAGAGCAGGTGAGTGTAAACCTGGGAAACTTCAAGTAAAGACCAGTGAACCGATCTGTGAGCCTCAGCATATTACTGTTTCATTTTCTATTGGTGTCACAGAAATTAAGAGCAGCATAGAAGGAGACTGATAAAAAAAGACAAAAGTGAAAGGTCTTTCTTATCCCTTCCCATATTTAAGCTGTCATTTCAGTGGCAGCTCTATACTGTACTGCTCCGTCAGTGTCAGCCAGAGATGACTCTGAGTGAGCTGGGGAACTCTGGATATTATATCCACATTGATTGCAGTGCGGATATTGTCAGGATCTGCACTTCTGATGGTTTCATTCTTTCTCTCACAATGTCTCTTTCTCTGTGTCTTTCTGCTCCACTGTCACTATATATCATGCAAAGTTACTGTCTGCTTCTGCCTGTTTGTGAGATAAGATGCTGATGTTCACAGGTAGACAGATGTAAGTTCTGGCTTGTGTGCAGATGAGATTTAAAGTCTCCTGTAATCTGCCCACTAAGCTGAGTAAGTTGAGTAAGTTGCAGGAAGTAGGGTTTAATTGCAGCTACTCTACAAGCAGATTGGGCTGTAACACTTTGCTGTACAGTTATATCACTACCATCAGGCCAGCTGGAGAAGCAGATAGCAGGGAGCAAAGGAACAACATGAGGTCATGTTAGGCCTGATGTGCTGTGAGGCGTGGCAGGCAGAAAGGCCAGCTCAGGTGGAAACAAAGGCTCAATTTGTCATGGACCACAAAACTCAGCACAGAAGAAGATTAAATTGAACTCATCATTCTCTTTCTTGCTCGTTATTTTCATCTTTTATATGGTTGTCCATTTCCCCCCTCACTCCTTCTGTAAATCAGTATATCCTTTTAACATTTACTCACCCCTTCATCTCCTAAATTTGCCATGTTGCCATCTAAGTGTTGTTTACATGGCCCCCTCGGGTCTGTGTGAGTGTCTGGAAAAACTGTTTTGTCATGTCTGCAACGTGTAATTGATGTTACCTCGTTCAACAGCTTTCATTTGTGATGTTCAGTACTACACTGCTGCAATGTTTTGATTTTCTCTGTATGAGGTGTAAGCTAATATGGACACTACTGACATTCCTGCCTGTTCTTCTGCTTAGCCTTGAGCTAACCTTAAGCATAGTAGTATGTTCATGGATATGTAGGTTTTGACACAGTGCGCCACATTCCCACATTTACTGAATGTTCGGGTGAAAATGCAATTGTGGTACAGGGTTATTGTGAAAACCCACATGACACACTGAGTAATTGTAATCCTACTAACATTAATACGTGTAATACTGCTGCTCTCCGTTACAGTGAAAGTATACAAATTTATTTTGTGATTGATCTCTGAATTAATTTGTTTACTAAAGCTACCATATTGGCAATAGTCATATTTCAGTGCAGTGGAAACAGGCTTACATTATACAACAAACACAGTTCCACCTTTTCATTTGATATTTTGTAAATATCAAATTAAATACAGAGTGATATTCATTTGCAGTCATTTTTGTCTAGTAAGCAAATGTGAATCCAATGTTTTTGGTCTCCAGCATCTTCTGAGGGAAATCTGTAGCTCTTTAGCTGCTACGTGCTCTTCTAGGTAGTCTCTAATCACACCTCACTGCTGTTTGGTGCTAAGATAAGGTACATTGTTTTTTGTTGAAAGCAACAAATCCAAATATTAAACTTGAGTGCAAAATCAAAATGATGACTTTAAATATGCTAAAAACGTCTTGCAGCTGAATGTAACCCATTATTCATGTACAAATATAAATAAAATGAACTTTGCAAGGCTACAATACATTAGAAAGTTAGTGGCAACACATCATTAGTTTGTCTGGAATTAGTAAAAAAATGCACCACCATTATAATTTTATTTCAGCAGTGTTATGTTTTATTCACCAACTGGAAAGATAAACTGTGCAATCATTTTCCTTTCCACAACTGAAAAACAGTCATTCCTTCTTTGTACCCAGCTTGTTCAATAAATCCCCGTACAAATGAAACACATACTTGCTGGGTTCATGCCAAGGCTCAGCCTCAATACGGGGAAAGCTCTGCTGTTATTAATGGTCTCTGGAGCAACAGTCCACAATTGTAGCCCGTAGCAGTACTGTTGTCACGCAGCTTTCCTCACAAACAGCAGTGGAAATGCAGTGGGAGCAACACTAGCACCTGTTTTGTTATTCAGAGCATATTCCGAATATAAATTTAGTTTAATTGGAAAAGAAAAACAACTGTGCAGGCAAAGATTATGCATAATCACAATAATTATTTCCCTCTGCGTATTACTTATTTTGAGGTGAGTATTCTGTGCTGCAAATGAATGCACCACCTAGGAGGGAATAAAAGAACATGTAAATTAACATCAGAGATGAATCATATTCATTGAGAGACAGAGAGAGAGAGAGAGAGAGAGAGAGGATGAAAAAACATCCACTCTGGTTTGATTAATTAGAAAACTCATCTGACTTTGAAGGAAATAGCATCTTTTAAAATCTGCCAGATATTCTGTGTCTGTACTAAATGTCTGCAACAAGGGAATCTAAAGAGGCATTTCAGGATTGCTGTATTATCTTACTTCAACATTTCGTATCCAAATTACAGAAATAATTTGTGCACTGAGACACTCCAATTACTTCATTTTCTTTATTCTATTTGCACCCACTGTACAGTATCTTTTTTCAGACAGAACGAAACATGTTCAAACAGCTGCAGTATTTTGATAGTCGTAACTGGAGTATTGTCAAATTGGCAGTTTGGAAGAATTTGTTTTTATCATGAGGTTTAGTCACAAAAATACACCACTGGGTTGTATTTTGACCAGAGCACATTTGTCAGCAGCTGCAGCTTGTCACATAATGGAACAATTCATCTTAACAGAGTTTGTGAATGAGCAAGTCTCATTTCTGATGCAAGCATTCACACTATTCTGAAATTATCTTGACTTCAGTGGTTTAATAGCTGTAACAAGTGTATCATGCAGACTGACACCCAACATGCCAAACTCAAACACCTCAAACAAATTTACTGCTGATAATTTTGATTGGACACCATGGAAAACATTACCTCAAAGTTAATTGTTGGACCTAGGCCTCAGGTATTCACAGCACTGCCAACTTTCCCATTTCCTTTCATACGCTCATTATGTCATCAGCAAAGTCAGCCACTTCCAATCTGATGTCTGAGCATTTATCAGCTTTACTCCGGCTGTGATATGTCACGATGTTGTATTTAAAATTGCATGTTTTTTACAGAGCCTGATGAAACAGCCTGACATTTGAGTAACAGAGGCAAAACAAAAACATCATGTAACTAAGGTCACTGTCACAAACCCTGCTGGGTTCATGTTCTCACTGTGCAAAAAACAGAATGACTCAATGCAAAATTGCAGTATAACAAGAGATTGGTCTTTCTTCCCTTTTCTGTTACAATAAATGTGTTTGAAACTGTGTGCACCCTTAAAACCAATAGTTATTTTGTCATAAATCTAAATAATAACCTTGGACGTTGCATCACAACTGGACAATTACAAATGACTAGAAAACATACTAGGAATGGAATTTAAAATGTTCAGCATCAGCCCATCAGATTCAGAAATGTGCTTGTGTTGCTAAGAGGCTAATTTCTAATGCGTATGTGTCTACAGGAAGGGAACAGGCTAAGTGACCTTGGCAGGATATAATGACAATGGAGCTGTGTCATGCAAACAGAATAAACAGCATACACAGTAGTCTAGTAGTGTGTGGGCTCTGGTGCTCTTTCCATTTTAAAAGGACATTAGGACTAATGGTAATGGTATCTCAGAGGTTTCCAAGCCTCTTTCCAGTACTGCCCTATATGCTAGCAGTCAAAGAACATAGTCCATTAAGAAAGCAAACAATGATTATTTTTCATAGGCCACACATGTACTGTGTAAACATGGCAATGCCACAGGCAATTAGCAACATATCACATGCCTTGGATATTTCTCAGTACTTAAAGTTTCTAGATGCTTATTTAATAAAACAACCCGATAGCCATGAAGGATGAATGACAGAGGACATTTTCTGAGGAAAGGGGTGACAAGTACTAAATATTTCCAATAACTTAAAATTATTAACTCAGTCACTTGACATCTAAGCATCAGTTACTGGAAATAAATCTTGTGTGTGTACATTATGTATGTGGATAAGCATGTCTTTTCCATGTTACTCAGCTCAGAGAAGGCTGACGTACTTTGTATGTGATTAGTGCACACATACTAAGCTCCAGTAGTGACTCTCATGGACACACAGAATTTGAGACCTTTCATCACACTCTTAACACAGATGTGAGAACCTGCATCGTTTGATCCACCCTGGGATTAGTGATGGCCACAGTCTCTTTATGGTTCAGTAACTGCACTGAGTTGACAGCAGCTATAAGCGATAAGCCTGCAATTCCGCCTACTGACTGTGAAGTCAGCGCAACTAATTAGCAGTTCCTTCCTGTTCTGATTAATTTATTCAGTGTAGCCTCATTTATTTAATAGAGTAAAGGTAATTCATTTGAATTTAGTTTAATTGTTTTCACTTCACAACTTCACTAACCATAACCACGTTAGATATTATTAAAAGCTTTTCACTTCATTATAACCAGTCAACTGTGTAGTGGATGATGTGCAATACTTCCTTCAACACCTTTTATACAGATCCATCATGCCATTGTAAAAACAGGTTGTGAGCAAAGTGTGTAAATAAACTCTGCTCTGGCCGCTCAAGGAGGGTCAATAAAACTACAAGCTGAAATGCATTTAGAGATCCTCAATGAGAATCTCATTGTTCATTCTACCCCTGCAATTTGCGAGGATACCCCAGCCAATCAATACATGGACCATTAGGCTTAACAAACCAGGTTCTTCTATAAACTGCTCACATGCGCTGTTAAACCAACATGTATTCGGGGACAGTCTACCTGTGACACAGGAACAGGTGGTTTGTACAGAGTAGGATGGATTTTTTTTCTGACACTCATTTATCATTCAATCAATACAAAGAACACTGAACGTCTCATCTAAACGTGCAAGTGGTGACGCAGATGACCCCCAACTACATGATATAATACATTTAATTCTTGTGCGTGTACATGCTCTGTTTATGTCACACTGTATGCTATAATTTAACATTTAACAAATGGAGTAATATATGAAATTGTTTTCCATAATGAGGAGTCCTATTACAGCAGGTTGTTTTTTAATATCGCTGTTAGTCTCGTCACTCTCTGGCAACAAGCTTTGGGTGGCTGCAAGAGCAAGATATGGAACGTCAAAGAAATAAGACAGAGTCAGTCAGAGTAAGTCAACATTCACTATGATAACTACTGAAAAAATTTTCTGTAAATAATAACTCATTGATGAGAAGCAACTACTGACAGCTGAGCTATTCACACACTATTCAGTGAAAACATTTATTGAATTTTGACGTATTCTAGAAGTCAGTAAAGAATATTATTCACATTTGTTGTGGATAAAATAACAACATAATTTATTGTAAATATATTGCTTCATCAAACAACATTATTGCTTTGGCACCGTTATTGGTATTAAAATTATGTCTGGAATGACAGGTTTGTTTTTAAAATAACAGGAAAACATACAAATGAAGCACAACACAGCAAATGCTCCTGTGTAAAACTCCACACAAGAACATTTTGGTGTGTTCGTGCGCATGAGAAGAAGCAGAATTCCTGCAACAGACAATTTGGTTCTACCATTTAATTGCCTTACTTAGCCTCACTCCTTTTGTAATGGGTAATTGGTTGTCATGACAAACACTCAGTCTATTCATAGCTCATGGGCTTGTGCAAACCCCCCCTGCAAAAACATTTGAAGACAGACCATACAAGATTTCTGATGGAAGCTTTCCACCACTCTAATAGATAAAACGATAGCTTGGTATTTTTCTTCTCTGCAAACAATCTGTCAGGGAGACTTCTTGTGACAAAACGGACCCCAACTTTTTGTTGTGTGTATAGTTTTGCTCTCATTCAGGATGACGAAGAGTCCTAGCAGCATACTTTCACATCAAGAAGGGACTAAAGCATTCTGTCTCTCTGTTGAGGTAAGCTAAATACTTTTTCTGGGGTTTATATACTGGAGCAAAATAAAAAACAAAATGTTTTCATAAGTGTCACACTGATATAATGCAAACACAGTGAAGAGTATGCCAGTGCTGGGATTTCAAGTGTTTTTCTTTGCAGGGTGTAGATGATGTCATGACATGTTAGTATCAAACACAGCAGACAGCATTTTCCAAGACCTCCAGCCACGTGCTATCTAAACACATGCATTATTTATGTTTTAAGGAAGTGAATAGACAAGACTGTGTCACAATCATATAAACAAAGCAATGAACAGAAAGTGTATTTTGTTGATAGCCCTCAGACCTCATCATTGTTTTCTTATTAGTGGATGTTCATAAAAGAGCTTTTCTATGGTCTGTATGGTCTGTTAATGCATTCAAGAGTGTTTTTCCAATGCTTGAAATAACAGTTCTCAGTTTGTTAGCAGATTTTCATTGGTTTAAGAAGGATAGATTGATCTATAGTTTTATTTTTCAGTCTTCGTAGAATTTCTGGATCCAAACCCTGCTACCGATATACACTTATTCAGGCTCAGGTTTACATTTACACCTACGGGCAAGTTGGAGTTGCTAATTAACCTAACCTCCATGTCATTTGAGGAGGAAACTATCACACACTCTAGGAGAGCACGCAAATTCCATACAGAAAGGCCTTGGCAGGGTAACAGGTTCTTAAAATGACAGTGCTAACTGCTGCACCACCATGCCACCTCACAGACACACAACATTAACATTTGGAGTCATGTTTCTAACTACCTGCTGAATTTAAGTCCAATGTGCAGATAACCACTGTGACACTTTTATGTCTGCTTTTTTTTGAGTTTTTCATTATGTTTCACTTCCTTACATAAAAAAACAGGTTTTGATAAAAAGACAACAGTTTCCACTGTTATCCACCACTCATATGCTCTTAAATTTCAATATAGTTGTTTGATCATATATGATCATAACTTTGGTTAAGGATGCCATTTGCCTAACAACATGATGGCCAGTAAAATATTTGTTTCACATAAACACACTGCAAAAAACACACACAAATTAATCGTGGAAGGAGTCTGACTGACAAGACAAACATTCATTTATGATGTTTTGATGATTTATTTCCAATTAGTGACGACACTTTTATTGACATTGACATTTTATTATTAGAGCTAACCACTTGCTGGACCTATAATTATGTATTTATTATGTAATACATATGTCATCAAGTCTCAGAATGAGGTATCTTGCTTTTGCATTTATTAAAAATTACAGTCTAATGACTGCACCTAATTTCCTGGTGCTATTATTCATTTCCTCTGTTTTTCATTCAGCTTTATGACCTTTGAACTACAAGATCTTCATTAGCTGCTTTACAGAAATCATTTTTTAGATGATGACTAACCCACCCCCCACCTAAACACCCACATCTTCTGTCTCGCACACACACACACACACACACACACACACACACACACACACACACACACACACACACACACACACACACACA
>JAUBNQ010000007.1:12645355-12660823 GCA_032353495.1 Ctenopoma kingsleyae | reverse complement strand
CAATAGGCTGTCACCAGTGTACTCTGGATAACAAGTCAAAGCATATACAAGCAGTCAAAGCATAGAATCTTCTGATTTATAGTATATGGACAGCTGCGTCCCCTGTCACATCAGCAAAGACTTTTCTTCTGATTTTTATTGCCTCACTCCTTAGTAATGATTTGAATGTTTACTTGCTTTATAATTGTTTAATGACTGACTACACCCATTTACCATTGCACAATCAAGGTCTAAGTTCAGTACAAATGTTTAAAATCTTTTACTTGTTTAGCTGAAGTTGGTGAACCCCACGCAATACCGCTTTGAGCACCTGGCAACACAAATGAAATGGCGTCTGCAGGAGGGTCGGGGTGAAGCTGTGTATCAAATTGGTGTTGAGGATAATGGCATGCTGGTGGGGTTATCGGAGGAAGATATGAGGGCCTCACTGAAGACGCTCCATAGGCTAGCAGAGAAGTAAGCCCAGAAAAGTATCTTTATTTAGTATTTATTTACACATTATCTTTATTGTCTCTATTTGGCAGTTAGTTAATTTCAAATGTCCGCTTCACCTAATTAAAGCAATGGTAAATGAAAAGTCTATCAGTCCCCAAATTGCATATTAAGAAATAAATACAATTTAGTAGTAAGTAATTCATATATCACGCTTTATTATTGTTCTTGACAGAGTTGGAGCTGACATCACTGTTCTCCGAGAGCAAGAGGTTGACTTTGACTCTGATGTGCCTCGCAAGATTGCTGAAGTTCTCATTCGCAAGGTCCCAGATGACCAGCAGGTTAGTGAGGCTACTGTGAAGGAGTGTTTTGTTCTTTTGTTGTTTATCTGTTAATTTTTCTGTTAATCTTTCTTCTGTGTGTTTCCTACAGTTCTTAGATCTGCGAGTAGCAGTACTGGGTAATGTGGACTCGGGGAAGTCCACTTTGTTGGGTGTTTTAACGCAGGGAGAACTGGACAATGGACGGGGAAGAGCAAGGCTCAACCTCTTCAGGCATCTTCATGAGATCCAGACTGGACGCACTTCAAGCATCAGCTTTGAGATCCTTGGCTTCAACAGTAAAGGAGAGGTGAGAAAAGATCTAAGAGAATAAATGAGATGTGCACTAATTACAGTATACACTAAAACGGAGTGCACCCCAGGCTATCAAATACACACACAGCTACAGCAGTGTGTTAAGAGGTGTAGGAAGAACCATACTGCAAATAGCAGAAGCTAATTGTGCAATCTTACATTGAAAAACGCATATGTAGCTCCTTCTGATGTGGTACATGGATACTCTGTGGAAATGTGTGTTTGCAGAACAACAAATTAGTATTTTATAGCAGAAGAACCAAATCTGTCATCAAAACCCAGTTTTACATCTCTACTCTTTTTTTTTTTTTTCTTTGCTCCATGTGTATTTATCAAACTACAGCTTCTTCAAATAGCATCAACACTTGAGATAGCCTTTCAAATTCTGCTGTTGTGCTGTTGCACTTTTTAAAGTAATGTTGATCATAACACATGTATGATTACTTCTTCTCTTAGGTTGTGAATTACAGCGAGTCTCGTACAGCGGAGGAAATTTGTGAGAGTGCCTCTAAAATGATCACATTCATCGATCTGGCAGGTCACCACAAGTACCTGAAGACCACCATCTTTGGTCTCACCAGCTACTGTCCAGATTTCGCTATGCTGGTCGTCAGTGCAAATACTGGCATTGGTTAGTATAATATAATAATAATAATAATAATAATAACATAATAATTATTATATTTTCCATTAGGTATTGTAAGAACTTGAGCATCATTAGTTTAAATATGTCTCTGCACTTTACCTGAGCTCTTGACTATTCAGGTAAGCCCAGTTTGAAGTGGATCTGTCATAGGGACCCAGCCTGGTAGTAATGACTTGTGGACATCAGATGTGTAACCGTTAGCCTATGTTTGTTTACACCGCACTTTCATTCTGTAGTACATAACCAGCACTTTGCAAACATTTGATATCTGTGCTTATGTAACTCACCACCCTTCCTACCACACCAGCTGACCCCCTCCTTCTCTTCCCCGCCTGCCGCTACTAGTTCAAAAATATCTCAAATACCATTCATTCATGTCAGAGTCCACTGACACACCCGAAGCAACTCTGTGCTTTATCTCATGTGAATTTGGAAACCCTGACATCTGCACATGCGTCAGTGAGCTACTGTATATGTCAGTATTGCTGACATTGCGGAAATGACATAACATTTGGCAGACACCAAAAGTTATGCCCCAAATACTTACACATTTCCTTTACATAAAAGTGAGGCTCATCTGTTTCTGATTTTGTTTTTTTTAGAAAGTGAAATAGATCGGCTTTGATATTTTAGGCAGTCATACATAGTAAAGTTGTGTTTGTTATTCTTTAAGATGAACAACTTTTTTTTTATTTAAAGTATTTTCTTATAATAATGAGCCTTACTTTATATTTCAACAACATGTGTTATTGATTCTGTAATGGTGCGTTATGTGCCTTCAACCATCCAAGACCTTTAATGATACCGGCAAATGCTAATGAGTGCAGGAAGCTTGTATGATATGAAATGTGAGCTGCTGAAACAGCTTGGAGGCTAGGCAGTTCTTTACTTTGCTTGCTGGACAAGTAGGACACCTTCTTGATTTTGTTTGTAGGATTTGGAATTTGGAAAAAAAAACAATCAGAAGTGGTATTCAAACCCACGCCTCCAGGGGAGACTGCGACCTGCTAGGCCATCCTGACATATCTATGTGTCCGTTAACTCAGCCAGGTGACAAGGAAGCTTTGACAGGAACAGCAAGTGCACTCAGATTAGAACCCATTGTTAAAAGCTTGTGACTTTCTGTAAAGAATATCTGTTTTGTTGTTCTTTTCAAAGTTGTCTTTTGTTTAGAAGCCTATTAAAGCTTCTAGAGGAAATCTGAGAATAAAGTGCAACCTAATGTGTTTATGCTTGGATTTCCATATTTGTACTGTAGGTGTTGCTTTGCCTGTATGGGTAGCTGTTCGAAAATAGGACATGCTATAGGAGGAAATGGGGTCAAGAATGAGTACCACCTCAGACAGGCAACAGATTGAAAAGGGACATAGTGTCTGCAACCCAAGACCGACAGCTTTAATTATGTAACAGAGTAATAGATCTGTGTAATGTACAAGGTTCATCCTAGAATGTATCTGTGACAAGCCAAGAAGGAAAATCACTGGCAATCTTGTGTCATTCTGTGGTGCTCGATTACTCCCAGTTTCTTTATCATTAGATTATATAGAAAAAGGGACATTGAACATAGTTTTTTTCATAACGCACAACTTCAATCCACTGATCAGCTGATGAGGGGTCAAGGTATTTTCAGTTTCTGCCAGCCTGTAAATGTTTGTTGTGGGTCAGTACTAGTGAACTCCTTAGTGATACAGACCAAGATGCGGTCTATGTCTGAACCAGGATGTAATCTGTGATTCATGTATAGGTTTTTTTTATAAAGAAACATGATCCACCATGGATGCGTCCAGGACACTGCCGCCTCTGAGAAGTATCTTGGCATAGTAAGGTCTTGTTTGGCATTGTGGACAGCCAAAGCAATGGCGTAACAGTTACCGTATTACTGCACTGCTATCCTATCTACTTCCCCTAGTGGCCTAACAATCACACGTCATAGGAAATTTTACCTGCTCTTATCAGCTGGTATAAGCTGATATGTCTTCTGACCCTCAGACTTACTTTTAGCTATAGATAAGCAATCTTATCTAAGTCACGATAGGTTTGAATATTTTAGTGATTTCTAGAAATCAGTCTCTCTTCCTGACTCAGTGAGAGATGGTGAGATGGACAGTAACTTATTCCCCAACTCCTCTTGTCCTCTCTCTTTTCTAGCTGGTACAACACGGGAGCATCTTGGGCTCGCCATGGCTCTGAAGGTGCCAATTTTCATCGTCATCAGTAAAGTGGACCTGTGCACACGGGCCACTGTAGAGCGCACAGTGCGGCAGCTGGAGCGTGTGTTGAAACAGCCAGGCTGCAACAAGGTGCCTATGGTTGTAGGCAGTACAGACGATGCGGTCACAGCAGCACAACAGTTTGCCCAGTCACCCAAGTAAGAAATGCATGTACATTACTAAATGTGTGCCAGTGTGATGCATAGTGTTTTGCAGTTACATGTGTGTTCCCTCTGTCCTTGAAAACAAGTGTAACAGTAGATGGTAGAAAGTAGCCAGAGACAGTTGTGTGTCCTCATTGTGTGTTTGTGATTTTTCTGACAGCATCACTCCCATCTTCACCGTGTCCAGTGTGTCTGGAGAAAGTCTAGACTTGCTCAAGGTTTTCTTCAACATCATCCCTCCCCTCAGCAACAGCAAGGAGCAGGAGGAGCTTATGCAGCAGCTAACTGAGTTTCAAGTAGGTCTGAGATTAATTTTAAGGACCTGTTTTGATTACTTCAGTTGAATCAAGCTTTGGTTCATTTTCTTATTACTCGATGCGATTCTTAAGAACAGGTATGAAAACTGCAGTCTTACTCAGATGTGCATCAAAACAACAGCGCAGAGCAAGATCTTCTTTGTGTTACTTTATTGTTTCCCTCCCCATATTCATTTAATCAATGAGTGGACAAGATTCTTTAGTGATGCTTTTTTTTCACTTGGGATTTTCTATCTGTGAAAGGAAACTGAACACAAGCAAAAATGGACCATTTTAACTGAGTGGTTCACTGATTTGGATCAGAGCAAACAAACTATAGGTTTGAAAATGTCACACAGTATGTCATGTGATTAATGGCAGTATTTATCATTACAGGTGGATGAGATCTACACAGTGCCAGAGGTGGGGACTGTGGTGGGAGGTACACTGTACAGGTGACTGTTTTAAAATGCTTTCTTAATGTTCTGTAATGTTTCTTCTGTTGAATTAGCATTTTTGTTTTGTTCAGCATTCACTCTTTTTCACCCACTATTCTCCTTGATTGGACAGTGGTATTTGTCGTGAGGGAGATCAGCTTGTTGTAGGACCCACAGATTTGGGCCAGTTCCACAAGCTGACCATCGGGAGCATTCAGAGGAATCGCTCCGGATGCCGAGTGCTCAGAGCTGGCCAGGCTGCCACACTTGCTTTGGGCGACTTTGACCGGTCACTACTTCGCAAGGTCAGAAACTAAAGCGAAACTTTTTCTCTTTGCTGTTTTCCAGTCACAGTATTTAGGGGAAGTATGGCATATTTGTATTTTCATCAAAACAAATGTCTGATTTGGTACTTTATAGCTCAATCATATGGAAAAAATATAAGGTATGAATAGTTAGCATTAGAATTTACAGTCATTGTGGCAGACAAAAACTCAAACTCATATTGTGTATATATTTTCAACTTTAAGTAGGTTGTTACAACCAAAATCAATGTAATAATTTTACACATTTAATTCTAATCTGTGTGTGTCCAATATCAATGTTTTTGCGCTTACAGGGCATGGTGATGGTGAGTCCAGAGATGGATCCTACCATTTGCTGGATGTTTGAAGCTGAGATTGTACTGCTCTTCCATACCAAGACCTTTCACAAAGGCTTTCAGGTTACTGTGCACATTGGGAATGTGAGACAGACCGCCACTGTGGAAGCTGTGTACGGCAAGGTTAGTTCATCCTCTGAGCTAAAACAGTTCCTCTCCAGATGTTGTCCTGTAATTCTAAAATCTGGGTTTGCTATATCCCAATGCGTTGCCTTAAGCAGATGATGTCCTGTGGTTCCTGCATTTGGTTTATTTTTAATACTGTTTCTTTTGTCCCTGTTGTTATGATATGCCACTATAGGACGAGCTGAGAACTGGGGAGAAAGCAGTGGTTCTCTTCAAGTTCATCAAACACCCAGAGTACCTGAAGGTGGGTGCTAAGGTACTCTTCAGAGAGGGTGTGACCAAAGGTATTGGCCATGTCACCAAGTTGCAGCCCATCGGCCAGTACTTACCATCCCAAAGCGAAGATGAGGAAGCCTAATTTTTTTTCAGACCACAGCAGTAAACACCGTCCCACCTCCCCACCCCACAAAGGTGCGTTACAAACCACCTACTGCTTTCTCCAAATGCCACTCTGCCCTGCTCCCTATATAGTAAAGCCCTCTCACAAAATGTTGTTTTACTACCCTTTTCCAAAGCCTTGTCAGCTTCTTCCTAATTTGCCTTCTTTATCCTTTTACATAATTGCTGATATTTTAATCTGTTTCTTGTGTTCAGGTTTAACAAGTGTTGTTTCTCTTGGCACCGAATATTACAAACCTATCAGTCACATCGATAACACATTTACAGAAATATTAACCAAAGTGACACTGAGTGTCAAGACACACAAAACATAGTTGCACTACACAGATCAATAAGTGGCAACTAGGAAACGTGCTATTTCACTTATGTTGCTTACACCGTTTACACCTAAATGCACTCCTAACACACACTTTGACAGCGATGCTCACACACTTAACATAAATGCCAGTGTGGATATACCTTTAGCAGATAATTGCTAACCAACTCAGCAGTTGCAAGTATGAGATCCAAGTGGATCATCAATGTCATTGTTGTAATTGCCATACAGCAGCTTGTCCAAGTTACCAGCATAGTGCCTGACTATTGAGGACAAGCCTCAGATTTTATTGTATTTCAATTCTCTTACATCATCATGATTTCTTAGTACATGTTAGTGAATTATGTGAGATTTGCATTTGTCATTCTTAGACACAGCGTGTTTGTTGTTTTTAAGCTAAATCATCTTGCTTCAGGCTACACTGCTGACAAGGGCACTTTATGAAGGTAAAGGTGAGGTATGCAAAGTTAGAACTTGACCCAGTGTGTCCACCTTGTAACAAGTCACATTTGTCTGTGAGAATTATGTTTGTTTTTGCTTTTTTTTAATTCACAAATAATGCCTCATGATAGTGCAATAAGATGGTAATGATCTTGCTGCCTATTTCAAGTGCTTTAGTTACTCAGGTCAGAGTAGATATCGTATTAGTCAGCATTCCACCGTCACAGAATTACTCCAGTGGAGCTTTCTGTTGCAGACTTGAGGAGAAAAAGACTGGGGTGTTTCTCCCAAAGAGATGTGTTCAATTATGCATTACATAGAATGTGAAGCTGTCTACTGATGCAGCTTTGTTTAAAAGCAATTGTGTTTGAGGTACTTGATGTCATCTCTTCACAAAAGTTACTGATGTCACTGACTTTGAAGGGGATTAATACAGTGCCTAATGAAACTACTGTTGAGTTCATACACCCCCAGAGTTTTACAACTTGGTAAAAAAAAAGTTGGTGCTACTAATAGAAAAACATTTAATAGAAGAAGACTTTGAAAATGAATGTTACTACTCTGTTAAAGGCTGCTGTTGGCCTTACTATGTCTGGTTATTGCATGTTTGATGTAATTTCTACATCTTTGTCCCACTGTCCTTTTAACAATGATAGGAAGGACAAAACGTGTGCCCTGTTTTGTTGCACCCACGTTGTTATGCACATTTTGTGTGCACTCAAAAAGGCGCATTTCAACCAAAATATTTTTTAGACTTTATGATGACTTATATCAGGTGTTCAAGTTAGTTTTAATGCATCTGAGAAGTATTTTATAGATTTCTAGTGGTTCGATTTTACAGTTAATTCACTTTTTCACTGTTCACCCTTTTTCTTAATGACACATCTTAAATTTTTGCAGTCACATTTAAGAACTATTTTCCTTTTAATTGAAACTGTTTTGATCATTTTTGTGGGTGAAATGCAATATTTATGTACAGATCCAATATGTGTATCATTATGTACATGAATAAACTTTTATTGTCTCTTTAGTTGATGTTTTGCAAGTATTTTGTTGTCAGAGTTCTTTCAACTCCACCCTGGTTTTTGTTTATTGGCTAACGTCACTGCCATGACTCACTATGCAATACATAGTAATAAAAGTCTTTAGTGTGGTTGCTCCTTATCTGTTGCCCAGCTGATGCAAGACAGTGAAATACTAATTTACTCATTCCAGTTTCATTGTGTTTGCACTACAGAACAATAGGCTCATAGATTCAATGTAAACAAAATAGCATAACACAGCTCCTAATGTGTTGCCATGGCCAACCTATGGCTCCACATAATGTCATTAAATTATGAGTCAGGTAGATGCCTTTATATCCAAATAGTGAATATTATTGTGCCACCAACTCAAGACCAACATGATTCTCTTGCTGGAGACGGTGTTTGGTTTATCACTTCTGGGCTACTGTAGAAACACGGTGGCTCAACATGGCAGCCTCTGTGAAAGTGGACCTGCTCTCTACATAGATAAAAATGGCTCATTCAAAACTAAAGAAAGCACATTTGGTATTTTCAGGTCTATACACACTTGACGTATTTATGAAAAATATATTCCTGCACCTTTAAGTCAAAACTTAAGGCCTTATCACAAGCAGAACGGGTGGGCTGTGCTGGCTGATTAGGTATGTCATCACCTGACAGCCATAAACACAGAACTCAGTGGTAGAGTATCTCAAATATGCTGTATGTTATTTTGTCTTACAAAAGACAAATGTTATGTATCTCTGATCAACTCATTAGTGGCATCTGATGGCACATCAGAATATTACAACATAACGTGCACTACTACACTAATTACATAAGAATCTCGTATACACACTCTAATTATATACTCCAGTTAACAAAATAATCACTTAATAAAATTTAATAAAATCTTTATAATAAAATGTACTTTTTAAAATTTGTACACATTTTGATAAAGTTCAATAACAATTTAAAACCAGTCATATCCTGTTATGAGTTTCCATTATTTGAGCAAATACAACAATCTTGATATATATCATGAGTGGAAATTTGTATTTTGTCATTTAGAAATTCAGTTCTACAGCACATCTTCAGTTTCTCTTGAAGAAAGAATCCAGGGTGCCCGTACTTTCACCTTGGGAGCGATGCCTTTTTGGTTGCGGTCCTGAATGGCCTCTGTTTTTTGTCTTGCTCCGGGAGGACTGGGCTGTGCCTGCTGCTCCTACGCTGACAAGAGAGGCAGAGGATGAAGAGGGGGTGGTAGAGGAAGATGTAGAGATGTCTGCTGAACCTGTTGATGACAAGAGTGAATTCTGGAGATCCAAGGCAAAGTGATAGTCATTGTGTTCCGGCATTTCCCACACCAAAACCTCCTGGCCACAACGTTCACAGTTTAACAGGTCTTCTCTGGCCACAGTGGGAGGATGGTGCTTTACCTCTGAATCCATGTCCAGTGCATCTCTTGATTCTACACAGGGAGAATGGTCAGATGTCAACTTTGAACTGGGCTTTGCCTGCTGGTCTGTGACAGCATCAGCAGTGTCTTCTGTATTAACAGACCCAGGTGTATGTGCTGTTTCAGGCTTGTTCACTGTTGAGGCTGAGACCTGTAAACTTCTTTCAAGACTCTTCTTGTGGAAGAAAGATGAAATACTAAGACGGGAGCTTGAAGAACCACTTTTGGAGTCAGAAGATGGTGTGAATGAAGAAGCAGGGCAGTTGGTACTGGCCTCCAGCTGACAATCAGTTGCAGAGGTTTTGTGAGAAGAAGAAGACACAAAATCTCCATCTTCCTCCTCCTCTTCCTCTTTTGTTACTTTCTGTTTTTGTTTCTCAGCTGCCTTTTGAAAGAAAGACTGAATACTGCCAGGCTGTTTGCATGTTGGGTCATTTTTCAGCTGAGATTGGGGCCGAATGGAAGTCTGAGTAGTGGATAAAATGCTCTGTGTGGAAGCGACATCACTGGAAAGGAAACCAGCTATACCGCCTGCTGATGGAGCATCACTGAATTTGCTAGCTGACAGATGTAGCAGGGTGAGGGGTGGAGTCCTAGAGATATCATGCAATAAAAATAAAGAAATGTGATATATCACAACATTCATCTATATCATAACCAACCATTATAGTATTCTCATTACCATGTTGTCTGGTGGTTTCCTGCTGTGTTGAGACTCTTGATAATAGCAAAGCTATCACTGGATATTTTGCTTGCTTCGTAGCGCACCAAAGCACAACAGCGAGAGAAGCTGCTCGGCCTCTTATCCCCCAGCTGACGTACACCTACTGTCAGCAACTTAGCTACTCGACCATTCTGTAAAATGGTAAAAAAAATAAAAAATAACAGGCATTATGAATGTGAAAGCCATATTTACTATATGTAACATCATTGTGAAACCAAGAGGAGGAAATGGCTAAAATTACTTTAAGGAAAAAAATTACACAACCATGCAAAACCTTTTCTCACCACTTCTCTGTCTTTGGTCAGCCTCTCCTCCAGTTCAAGAGCCAGTTGATAAAACCAATATTGCACCTAGACAACAGTAATTTATGTTAAAACAATTCATTCTTTCAGATATAGTAAATATGAGACTAAAAGTAAAAGATTAATCAATACTTTTCAAATTGTTATTTAAAGAGCCCATATTAAACCCCTTTCTCGAAATAGGTCCCTGGAGTCCCCAAAATGTGCCTGTAAATTTTCATGCTGAAAAACCATGTAGATCATAAGTCAGTGAAGATTCTCAGTCATCCAGGTGAAGTCATCTGGAAGACAAATTGTGGCAACTGTGTTTCACCACTCACCTGAGTAGCTTCTTCTGCAGCTACTACTGTTTTACTGTTTCAGAGTGAGTCTGCTGTAGCAAGAAAAAAACAATGGCAGACTGAGTTTTTGGCTGAGGTTGTCATGGGTGGTGTTTGGGCCGAGCCAGAGGAGGCACTATGTCCCTGAGACTTGACAGGATGTCATTTTGAGTGTGAATCTCAAATGGACATTCAAGCACTAGCTTTAACAAAACTGAATTTTCTTTTTTCTTTTTTTAAAAAAAGGAGTGAGTGTACTTTTAACATACTTGATGTGTGTTTACATACACCAGAGAGTTATATAAAATAACCAAAAAGTGGATTTTGCATAATATGGGCTCTTTACACATAGGGGAAGCAGACACTGGAGGTCTATACCTGTTCTTTTGTAGCCAGAGATGTCTTCCCGGGAAAGTTTTTACTGCAGCCAATGGATTTTGGAAGCTGTCTGGGTTTAACTGCTTCAAACTCAATCCCCCGACACAAGTCATAGAGCCAATGCCTGCAAAGCAGAGAGATTCAATTGTAAATGCAGTTGGTAATTAAGTGTATATAAAATGCACTTAAATACATCTTATGTGATGTTTCTCCAGATATAAACTAAAGAAACATTGTCCTGGCCCTTTTTAATTTTATAGGCATGAAACACTGCTGTACACTGGCCAGTAATTTAACAAATATAAATTAAGCCATGTAATGACTATGTGAAAACTTTGCAAACTTGAAAATTAAAACTAAGCACAACCTTTGGCTTGTACAGAAATATTTGTCTCGTCTTACCCTGTTTTTTCTCCAAAGTGCTGTCCCAGTTGGGCTTGAGAGAAGCGAGTCAGATCTCCCATTTTTTCTATTCCCAGAGTTTCTGTAATGGAGGTACCCAGCTTGCCCCCCAGGTTTCGGCTGTATGTATGAAATAACCAACACAAGAGTACCAAAAATACAATATATTGTTAGTCAACTTCTGTTTTTACTCTTCTACGTCAAAATGTGATTAAAACATATTTACTATATACTTTAAACTCACATTTTGCTGATGGGTAGAGAGTTAAAAAGCTCTGTTACAGAGTCCAAAGGCAGAACAGTTTGTCGGTTAGGTTTGTTCAGACCACAGGCTAGTTTGGCCAGCACCTAGAAAGAAGTTGAGAATGCACTATGAACATATAACAAATATAATTATTACTATAAATATAATGCTAGTGCAGTAAACAATGAAAGTTTATCTTACCTTATTGTGCGATATCCCTGCTGAACAACGGAAACCTGTGTGTTTCTCAACAGCTGCTCTCATTTCCTCAACAATGAGTGCCCCCACAGTTAGCTGCAGTTCTGCAGACCCCTGCTCCCCTGACAGGGGGACAGATAAGGATTCCAGCCACTGTTGGAGACCTCTGGACCTCTGCTCCTCTGTTAACAAACATCACATTGTTAGAGGAATACATCCTACAGGAGATTTTGCAGTTTTGTTAAGTGTCACTTCTCAACACAAGTTTCATGTGACCAGTGCTGAAACATTTAATTAAATCATCCATTACTTTATGAGGGGCAGTTTTTTAGGCTTTTATTGTTTCTAAAAATGATGACCTACACTCTTTACTGTCCCTGAACGCATCAGTTGTTGGCATCTGCTCTACAATATCTACCACTGAATTCTTGTCTGAAATATAACATAAGCATGTAATGACTACTCACAGGTACCGATAACAACTAACAATCAGACACACTTTTGACGAGACTGTTTATGTTTTGAGAGTTGATGTTTTTTGAGAGAAATATGTCTTTTCAGCCTGCCAGGAATGTAAATTCCCAGAACTGGGGGTGGATGTAAACATTGTGATGCATCTATGCGTTCCATAAAAATCAACATATTTACAAATCATTGTTTCAACCCTAAAACAAAATGTGGTTTATAGTTTACCTTTATCCAAAACAGTATC
Source organism: Ctenopoma kingsleyae (assembly GCA_032353495.1). Classification (NCBI taxonomy): domain Eukaryota; kingdom Metazoa; phylum Chordata; class Actinopteri; order Anabantiformes; family Anabantidae; genus Ctenopoma; species Ctenopoma kingsleyae. The sequence goes on along the minus strand of JAUBNQ010000007.1, from coordinate 12,648,314 downwards.
CTCTGAAGACGTTTCCTTTTCAGGTGAACTTTGTGGGTACCCCTGGATGTAGGTTGTCCTCAGCAGGTCAGCCTCTATTTGTTTGTCAGTCATGATTTCGAGCCGCTGCTGAACAGCAGCAGTCAGATCCATGTAGGCCTCATCGATGCTGGCTCTCTCAATTACAGCAAAGCGAGACATCACCTCAATTACCTCCACGCTTGCATCCCTGTAACTACACAGGGGCGAGTCGAATATGAACAACTGGTCAAAGGATTGGAAGAATTTACATAATGTATGTTTACTATTAATCCTATCAAAAAGAAGTTAGGGGGTGAATAGATTGTATATTACATCACTAGCACTTACTGTGTCAGGTCTGCCTTGCCACGAGACTCGCGCACTCTTGCCACCTGGAGATCTGGGCACAGTTTCTTTGCATCGTCCACCCACATATTCCTGGTGACACCACGGGCTCTGGCTTCGTAGCTCACAGCTATGATACTAACAGATGAATATGTAACCATGTTTTCAAGTCATACAAACACAAAAAACATGTTAACAGCCAGTTCAAGCTGGTTATCTCTGACAGGTTATGGTGGTAAGCTGAAATACAAAAGAAGGGGAGGAAGGACTTGTTATGAACCGTATCCATGTTATGTTATAATCATAGTTACACAACAGATGATGACAACTGAGCCACTTCCATGTGCAAAGGAAGCCTTTGAGACATTTGCATGTTGTGGTAAAAGCTATTAAGTGAACCTTGAGCTCCCTGTCAAACTCTAGCTAAGTGGATATCAGACTAAAAAGGGGAACTAGCTTTTAGTTAACGTTCGCTGCTCAATGTTGAGCATTCAGAAATCCAGAATCTTACGAGTTACCAAATAAAAGCAGTACCACTAAGTCAGAAACTCACCCGCCTCCTTTCCACGTCTTATACTGGGCCACTACACAGGCAGTGTTCCTCAGGGCTGGCTTCAGCCTCTGTTCCACCTGGACGTAAAAGCAGTCCATATCGACTAATGCCACCACTCGTTCCTTTCCGTACTCCATCACGTAAGAAGTGGGTCGGTCGCCAAGAATAAAATATACACTTACTAGTTGATAGTGCTATTAATTCACAGTAAATATAAAAAAAAATCTACTATATCTACTTAAGTTGAACCGGGCTGAAAACTTCTGTTGGGTCCCTGTCACTTCTGTCGGGTTCCTGTCACTTCTGTCGCCTTGTATTCGCGCCATTTATGCGAAATTAAATAACAACGTCATCAAAAGTCGACAAAGACAACGTCAAAGATCAGCCATATTGCTGAGGTCCGGTAGTTTTCTGAATCCCATGCGTAATCCACTCTGGTGAGGTCGCTTCGCAGAAGACAGTAAAACTCAACTAATCCACTAGCTGTGAGTAGAAGACCTGTTATGGGGGTGCACCCTGTAAAATGACCTTTTAACCTGAAACTATTATAGTAAAACTCAATTCGGTCATAATTCTTGAATATTATGTTTGCTGTAATAGAATATGAAGTCAGGCTTAGATATGCTTTAAATAGTAAGTGAAACCTTGCCTCTTTCTAGAAAAATCAAAACAAGGGTTAAATGACACTGATCTCAGATCAGTAATAGAGAAAGTAATCAGGCCCTCTACCTTTGTAAATGTGGCATTATTGCCACAGCATTTTGTTCCCTGTAATGTGTGACTAAATAAAAACCCAAATAAAAAACAACAAATAACTTGGACCATAGAAACTATTCAGTTACCACAGCCCACCAATTACCCACTAAGCACTTTGGCTAAATTTACTTTCCCTTGAAAAGCTGTTGTCCACAGCTAGCAACTTGGAGGCACAGTTGACTACAGGATGCAGAAGAGATGTGCATAGGAGCTTCTTCCCAAATTCCTTATCAAAAAATGTGTAGATGTTAATTTTAAATTTCAGCTTAGGTACAATGTACACTATTTAACCTAAATTATAATAATGTAAATCTTGATTACATCATGTGTTGTAGCAAAGTGAACATTGTTCATCTGCAGCCCTTTTCATGTTTATGTTGAAATTGTAAATATGAGTTTAACTATACAGTGTCTTGAATAATATTTAACTGATGTCTGATTATAAAGCAAGTAAATAAAACTCATTGACTGCTCATAGTGTGTACTAATATATTACTTTAAAACTATAAAAACCCGCTACACTTGACATATAGCTACAACAGGACCAAAAGAACATTGTTAAAATGAGGAAGCAACCCAGATAGATATCACCAGCTGCAATACTAAAATTACACATTCACTCTCAACATTGATGCCACTATGATGTTTTCATACATTCTTCACCTGATACTTGTCGGACTCATGGGTAAGTGAGCCAAGCCTTTATAAAAATTCTTAAATGATAACCAGGTTTATAATTAAAACAATATTGTTGGCCCTGCTTATTAAAATAGAAAGTAAAGTAATTTTTTTTAGTTATTCATTGAGTAATATGTAGCTGATGTGATTGTAAAATCCAGTAAAATAAATGTCTGCTGTTGTTTTGACAGGAATTCACAGTAAAATTATGACTGTGAGCAACGTGTCAGTCAAGGCTGGAGGCTCCATCTCTATCTCATGTCTCTATGATCTGCGCTACAGGAACCATGTGAAATACTTGTGTAAAGGAAGATATTTTATGTTCTGCAATATAGTAATTAAAACAAACCAACCAAAAAATTTTTCTGAACAGTTTTCAATATACGATGACATAACCCAAACAACCTTCACTGTGTCAATTAATAATCTGTCGGTGATGGACAAGTATTACTGGTGTGGTGTAGAGATTGTAAAAAAGATAGATGATGGACAACGTTTTCAGCTGTCGGTTACCACAGGTAAAACCCTTTGAAAAACACATTTGAAATCAATTTGGTAAAGGGATATATATATATATATATATATATATATATATATATATATACAGTACAGGCCAAAAGTTTGGAC
>JAUBNQ010000007.1:12622317-12637095 GCA_032353495.1 Ctenopoma kingsleyae | reverse complement strand
ACAGGTGTAAATGGCTACTAAAGGTAACCATCCTCACCTGTGATCTGTTTGCTTGTAATTAGTGGGTGTGTATAAAAGGTCAGTGAGTTTTTAAGCTCCTGACATGATTCATCCAGTGTTGCGCTGATGTTTGTTGGATTCCGAGCCATGGGGAAAGCAAAAGAATTATCAAAGGATCTGTGGGAGAAGATTGCTGAACTTTCTAAAACAGGAAAAGGATATAAGAATATATCCAAGCAATTAAGAATGACAATCAGCAGTAATTAAGAAGTGGAAAATGAGGGATTCTGTTGAAACCAAGCCACAGTCAGGTAGACCAACAAACATTTCAGCCACAACTGCCGAGAAAATTGTTCGGGATGCAAAGAAAAACCCACAGATAAGTTCAGCTGACATACAGGACTCTCTGGGGGAAAAAAAGTGGTATGGATGTATCAAGATGCACAATAAGGAGGCACTTGAAGAAAAATGAGCTGCATGGTCGAGTCTCCAGAAGAAAGCCATTACTGTGCCAATGCCACAAAGCAGCCCGTTTACAATATGCCAAACGGCACCAAGACAAGCCTCAAAACTTCTGAACAAAGTTATTTGGAGTGATGCGACCAAAATTTAACTTTTTGGTCACAACCATAAATGTTACATTTGGAGAGGAGTCAACAATGCCCATAATGAAAAGTACACCATCCCTACTGTGAGCTACACAGGCACAGGGAACTTGGCCAGAATGAATGCAGCATGTTATCAGAAAATACTGGAGGAAAATTTGCACTCATCAGCTGTCAATGGCTACAGCAGAAAAAAGTGAAGTTTCTGGAATGACCATCTCCGTCTCCTGATCTCGATATCATTGAGCCACTTTGGGGAGATCTCAAACGTGAAGTTCATGCAAGACAGCCCAAGAATGTAGAGGAACTGGAGACATTTTGGCAAGAAGAATGGGCAGCTTTACCATCTGAGAAAATAAAGTGTCTCCTCCACAACTATCACAAAAGACTTCAAGTTGTCATTGATGCTAAAGGAGGCAATACACGGTATTAAGAACTAGGGTATGTAAATTTTTGATAAGGCTCATTTGGGTATTTTCTGTTGTCATTAAGATGAAAAAAAGGCAAGCACAATTGTTTGATAATAAATGGCTTCACCCAACCACTAACCATGAGTGAAAGAAAAGTTTCTGAAAATGGGCCATAAAATCACAAATTCTGATAGGGTATGTAAACTTTTTAATTTTTTCCAGAGCTGTGTGTATGTATGTGTGTATATATATATATATCTTTTCTCCCTCATCCAGATGTCATATGATACAGATGTGGACGTGATATATAGCTCGGTGGTTACAAACGAATAACTGTGAAAAGGGTAAATATTAAAAGAACTGAACGCAAAGACACATTATTTCTCACATTCTGTATTTTGTCTTTTTTTTTTTGTCAAGTCATTTTGTTGGTGGTCTCAGTTGCTGCTCTTTAAATGAGCCACATAATTCTTTTGTTTATTTTACCTTTGTTCCTTCTTCCTAACTGTTTCCTATTCTTCTCCAACAGGTTGAAGCACAATATCAGGATGTTACATAAAACATGTTGATTCAGCACCACCAACAAATTTACCAATTTTTATTTATTTATAAATTCAAATATAAATGTTTGTCTTTTAATCTCTGTTTAGAACAAACCAAAAGGAAATTATCAGCTACAGTGAATCTGTCTAGATGATGTGGGGATGTCACAATTTGTTGTCTGCTTTCAAGCTGTTGACGTTGTGGTGATGTAGTAGCATGTAGTGCTAGAAATATACACTCTAATCTATTCAGTATTTTTCAATTAAAGATCAACAATGGTTTTCAACAGTCAGTATGAGGTACTTATTCAGAAATCTATAGATATGTATTATCTAACTAACACATGTTATGCAACTTCCTTAAAGTAGGAGGAAGCGGTTTGAACTGTTGTACAGTATTTGCAAATTTAGGAAATTTAGAAAGTAGATGATCTTGTATTCACGTCTAGCACACGGTCACAATGACAGTACAATATGTTAATTTATTTCTCGCAGTTGTTTTCACAGCTACATGTCTCATATTATAGAGAAACCACGATCATTACACCATAGTGACATCAAGACAAGTCTGAGGATTTCTACGAGTTAATTCGCTGTACATCTGAAAATGCATGATTAAAATTCTGATTAGATAAAATATCTTATAAAACTTTCTTGTCCTTGTGGGATTTGTTTACAGTAAGGTTGTTTATGAACCTGCTATTCTAACCAGTCAGTCAGAACTGATAAAGCCTTCCGGATGGGTGGCGAAACGTCTTCGAGAGCATGAAAAAAAAACAATCCAGTTGCCATTGCACACATTTCTTTTGAGATAGATAACTCAGGTGATTGCTTTTATTTTGCGAAGTCCTGTTAAAACGGAAGTTATATTTTGAAAGGACGGCTGACGGAACTTGACTAAATAGTAAACAAGGGAGAAACTGTAAAGGAGATAAAAACAGAAAACACGGAGATAAAGGAGAGACAAGAGTTTTTTGTTATTTTACAATTACGTTATTATTACATATTTTGTGCACACAACCGTTTTTCGATGCGACATTCCTAGCGACAAGCACCATGATGCAATTATACTGTAACATAAAGTCACTTCTGTTCAGGCACAAATGTGGCCGCCCCGGGTCCTCAGCCGTGATGCGATAGGTCTGGATTTCATTGCAGTGCAGTCTCCTTCAGCTCGCCCTCCAACCGGTGACGCCTGTTTCAGTCGTGCGGTGTGAGGAATATCTCTAAAAAAGTAACTTTAGTTTACTGCTGATCAAATCTTCCACTGGTAAGATACTCTATTATTTAGTCTGACACTGTTAATGTACTCTATAACCAACAGGAGTCAATGTCTGGGCGCGCTTGACACACGCCGGTACTTGGCAGGCTAGCAAAGTTAGCTAATTTAGCTGTGTCTGTATGCTGCGTCTGACACATGTCATGTAATATCAGAGCCCCTTTGTGCTGTATTTTACGTTTCATTTACTGCTCAAAGGCTCGTGTACTGTGTAATGCTACTCTTAAGAAACTCTTCACAACTTCCACTGTTAATGTTAACGATATTCCTGTTAACCTACCTGTGGCCTAGCTAGCAGTAGTGAGGTAGCTGGCTGTTAACGTTAATGCTAGTGAACTGGTTAATTGACGCTGACATGTACCCTACCACGCCCAGCTGTGCCTGCCAGTTCAAACGAGCAACTAGTACAAGAGTCAGGCCTCAACTGGTATCACTGGTGCGTCAAAATGGCTTCTTTCTCTGTTAATAACCTTGTCTATCCGGTGTCAGACGCTTGTATTGTTGTGACAACCTGCAACACTGCTGTACCAGAGCTTTTGAATGGAAAGAGAAACCAATACTCTAGTTGCCATTGTTAAGATTTAAGATTTCAGAAGTGTAATGTTGTGTAGTAAAGGCTGTATTTCTTGTGTCCAGTATGCAACTATCAGTAGCTAGTGGTGTCAAAACAGGTGTCAAATCCACTGTGGCTTTCTGCTCTAGCACTTGGCAACTGTAGCTGAAGCATAGATAGTATGTAGATGACATAGATATGTTAGTATAGATAATTCTCCTGGTGCATGTCTAGTTGTGTGTGTTTATGTGCTTTCACTTCATCATGTAAAACATAATGGGCTTGAGGGGTATATCTGACAGAAATCCCTGAGGCACACTTCACCTTTGACATTTTGTGATGATTTGATTTTACAATACTGATTAATGTTAGTTAGTTTTATGCTGTTGTGCAGCACCTTGAATTTCCATTGTGAATGAGAAGTTTTAGTTGTGTGCTATATAAATAAAAATAGTTTAATTCAACATTACCTTTTTTCTGTCAACAGATACAATGGCTGTGCCTCCTGCGTACGCTGATCTGGGCAAGTCTGCCAAAGACATCTTCAACAAAGGCTATGGTATGGTTTCATACAATTTGACTAAGTAGTGAAGTGATGTTAAGTTTTCCAAATCTAGCTCATATGGTAGACAAAGCTTCAGCTTCTTTCTTTTTTCAGGATTTGGCTTGGTGAAGCTTGATGTCAAGACAAAGTCAGCTAGTGGAGTGGTGAGTTCATTTCTTTGTGGTGTCAGGATGCAAAACTAGAACCTCCTTTATTTTTCTATGAAGTGTTGAAACTGTACATGGAAGTGTCATATGGTGTAAATTTGCAATATGAACCTTTAATTATGACACTCCTGACTCTGCTTTGAAAATACTTTTAGACATAGAGGTAGCATTCCACCACCCAGAATAATGAAGTAAAACAGCATTAAATGACCTAGTCTTAAGCTTGATTATGTAATTTACAAGGGCTGCAAGTAATTACTATTTTTGTCAATAAATAATTAACTTTTTTAAATCACTTGTATAAAAAATAGTGTTAATTTCACAGAGCTCAGCAATTTATATAGCTTATTTGTACCGAAAGTGTTGGCTGCAGGGAAATTAAACTAGAACGAGTAACAGCCCAGCAAGCAGTAACTGAAAATATGAACTGGAGAGAAACTTTGGCTTGTTATGGCAGTTATTCATAGTTCTTTTATTCAGAGTCACTTGCCTTTAACATTTTATTGTAACTTTTCCCTGTTAAATTGTCTCTTGCAGGAATTCAAAACATCTGGTTCCTCCAACATTGATACCAGCAAAGTTGCAGGCAGCCTGGAAACTAAATATAAGAGGTCAGAATATGGTCTGACCTTCACTGAGAAGTGGAACACTGACAACACCTTGGGAACAGAAATTACTATTGAAGATCAGGTTATAAAAATATTCAGATTTTTCTGCAGGTGTTATGCATCTTCACATTCAGTATAACAGAACAAGGTTGACTTTGTAAATGTGAAATGGTTTCTCTTGTGGTTTCTCATCACAGATTGCCAAGGGACTGAAGTTAACTTTTGACACAACCTTCTCACCAAACACTGGGTAAGATGATTAATGATGTCTGTAACAAATCTAGGAAAAAAAAAAAGGTTTTTGTTTGAATTTGTTAACGACTCTTAAACGTTGCCTGCTCTGCCTGTTTCTGCTCTACGTGCCTAATTTTGGCAACATGATCTGTACATGCTTCTGACAAGTGTGGTTGCTGGGCATGTGGTCCAAGTCCCGATATGGAGCTAGTCTCCTGTAACATGCTACTGTCATTGGCTTTGAAAACTTGTTTGCCTATATGATGCATTGCAGTTTATTGTGGTCTCTGGGAGGGTGAAAAAAAGCTTTACCTATGCCAGGAGTATACACCTCTTTCATATTAAATGTGAGAATGTTGGTGAAGGTGGAGTTATGTAGCTACATTGAGACACCATGTTCAAGGCCACAGTGTCACACTGAGACACCAGCAACAAGCCAAAAGCTGGTTAACTAAAAGAAAAGTATTTTGAAAGTGATTGACAGATTGGACTTATGAGTCAGCCATAATTCAAATGTGGTGAGTATTCAGAGTACACTACATTTTTCATTTCTATTTTTAAGGTTGCACTACTTAAAAATTAAACTTGAGCAAAAAGCATAAAAATCAGCCATGACAGAAATTTCTTGTACAGCATGCCATGGGTTAAATTGTTAGGGAACAAAGCAATGTAAGGCCATGACTAAATTGCATTCAGATGATTATGCTCTTCTTCCTACAAATATTTTTAATGGATGGTGAGACTTTATTGGGGCTGATCAGAACTGTGTTTGTCAATAACAGCAAAAAGAGCGGCAAAGTTAAGACTGCCTACAAGCGGGAGTATGTTAACTTGGGCTGTGATGTGGACTTTGACTTTGCTGGTCCCACCATCCATGGAGCAGCTGTTGTTGGCTACGAAGGGTGGCTTGCTGGTTACCAGATGACCTTTGACACTGCCAAATCCAAGATGACCCAGAACAACTTTGCCATTGGTTACAAGACAGGAGACTTCCAGCTGCACACCAACGTGTAAGTAGGATAGTATTTGACACAAATTTGCATCATCTATTTGGACTTATTCTTTACTTGTTATTTGCTTTTAGGTTAAAACTTCATGACAGGGTAACACTAAACTGAGCCCTAGTAGTAGCTATGTGAACATATGCCAATGCTTCAAATACATGCTGTCACACACTTTAACCACACAATAATAGGCTTTTTTAAAATTATATGGCGCTTTAACAGCCTGTATAAAAAAACCTTAGCTTATAAGAAACTTTATCTGTTCGTGCTAGTTTTATAGTGATGCATGTTAGAAGAGGTTTTAAAACATTGTGTTAATGGATGTAACAAAATCTGTTTAATGTATTTAAATAAGCCACAGGGAAGATGACGGACACATTACTTTAGCAATTACAAATGAATTTTTTCTGTCAGCGAGAATGAATGTGTATGGAACTGATAGTTCTAGGTTGTTTTCTCTAGCAAAACCTCTCGTGTGCATATTATTTTTAAAGCAATGATGGATCTGAGTTTGGAGGCTCCATCTACCAGAAGGTGAGCGACAAACTAGAGACATCAGTCAACCTGGCCTGGACCGCTGGCAGCAACAGCACACGCTTTGGCATTGCAGCTAAATACCAGCTGGATAAGGATGCTTCCATCAGTGTAAGTAGTGCAGCAGAGAATATCTGGGTGGGATGGGTGAGCCCAAAGAAAGAAACTGTAAAATTCATTATCATGTGTTATGTTTTTCCTCTCCCCATAGGCTAAAGTGAACAACAGTAGCCTTGTTGGTGTTGGGTACACTCAGACTCTTAGACCAGGTAAGTTGGTTTATTATAGGTTTGTGTGTAGATGGAGATTTTTACAGTTACGTATATACACATTTTAATCCTAATCAATCTGCATTTTGAAGTAATCAGCAATCGTCTAACCTCTGATTGAGTAAAATAACTTTGTGTTTGCACATGCAATGGCTAATGGCACGTCCTCTTGCCTATGCAGGTGTGAAACTCACCCTGTCTGGCCTAGTTGATGGAAAGAACATCAATGCAGGAGGCCACAAGCTGGGTCTGGGCTTGGAACTGGAAGCCTAAGATTTCTTCATTCTGTAAGAGACTAGGGAATATCAGAAGAATCTGGCCTTAAATGTATATCGAGCTTAAACCAGCAAGGGGATATCTTGGAGAGATTGGTTCAAAGGCTACGACAACAAACTCTTGAGTACCACTTCACGTTGGTGCTTCTGTAACTGGTATATTTTACCTTTGTTGCTTTTTATTCTGGTGTCGTATTATTTATGAATCATGTCATTGTTCCTGTCCAGCACTGCCATAATTATGAAATCCAATACAATCCCTTTGCCTGTCATCTGCTCTGTGTGGCTTTATTGTGATAATCCTATCATCGGTTTCACACCTTTGTGGGGTGAGTGTTAGCCGTCTTTTTACTGTCATGACCATCTGATATTCCTTTGTCATCTAAACCTTTTTCATTTGCAAATCTTAATTACACTAGGCTTTTTCGTGCTATTATTTAAGTACTGCTTCACCTTTCCGATCATGCACATAATAGAAAAACTAAAGCTCTGTAATGTTTGTTGGCCTTCAGGGTTATTCATGATCTTGTAAAGCTGCATGTGACCTTCCCTTAAACTGAGCAGTTTTTGGGTTACACAAAGTTGCTTCTGTAAGTTTGAGGGAAACCTGTACACTCAGCCGACAATGCAGATTTAGTTTTTGTTTGTGTATCAAAATAAACGTAGGAGGCACATAATGTTCACATGCCAAACTATCATTCTCCAGAACAGGTGTAACTTGGAAGTTGCACATGTACACTCTGGGAAAGTGCTTTCCTGTGTTGGCCAGAGACAGAGCCACAGGAAGTATTTTAGGTCCTTATGTGTATGTATACATTTTCAATAAAGTCTTTGAACTCCATGGATGCAGTTTCAGTGTCACATTGGTAGTAGCTTATGTTTAAAAGGCCAGTATTGCAGCTTCACATGGTACCCCCAAAAAAGTGAAAGCATGTTTCTGTTAGATTTAATAGGAGCATTAAAAACTCCCAATATGAAGAACTTTGTATGTGGCTGAAGTGAGGCCTGTTACACCACTCAATTAATTTCAGGTACTTTATAGTCAAGGACGTGCTTTGAATATTTTTAGAGAGTTTAGTAGGTTTTTTGTGTTTTTTGTTTGGAGGGGTAATAATAATTTCACTGCAAGTTTCTCTTTTAGGAATGTTTGTTCATACTTACTGTTAAGGAGGTAAGGGTGTCTCTAAAATACATAATAGATGCCTCAGATGTGCAGGTTTAAAACCATGCCAAGAGGAAGACGAAAGGGAAATTAGTAAAATCGAGACCGACTTAAGACATTTTCTTACAATGCCTAAAAAAAACAAAACAATAGACATACAGTATATATTACGCTATTGAGACTGTTTACTTTCAATTCAATGTCATTAAAAATCAGGATTTTGAAGAACATTCAGAAGGGAAAGAAAAGAAAGCAAGAACAGAAAGTGAAACAACAGGAAATAAGACTAATATGATTATTGTCAGCACCCCTTTTTCAATATATTAATGACAAACTGGTCATAAGTGATAAATGGAAGTTATTTGGATACCTGGTGTATGGACATAAGGAAGTTACATTTAAGCAAAGAACAAACAAAGCAAATATTTAATAGGTTAAGAGTACAATAAACTAATCAACAAACGTGTCCGTGTGCATATTAGTTGAGTTGGCATAAGAAGAGATGAGTTTCAGAATCACAGGGTTTTTTAATACTGCATTTATTTTTCAGCACATACCAAAGCAGACATAGACAAAGGCAAGTTCAAAATGCAGATTGTATCATGTACATTCGTAATTATCTTGGTTGTAAAGTAAGAGTTATATTTTATTTTAATCCCAAGTCGACTTCAGGCTCAAAGGCAAAGCTGTTGCGAGCAGAAGAATCGTGCTTTCTCCTGTTAAAGTGGACATTCTGCAGAGAAGTTACAGTGTTCAGCTCTCCTCTTTTTGTTTGACTCAGCTTACACCTTGAAGTTGCATCTGCAATAATGAAGCTATTCTCCCAGCTTCACCTCCCTGATAGTTGCATATTATCTACTCTTTTAATTTAAGGTGGAAATGCCCTTTATCATTGCATCCTCAGATATTCTGGCTGTTTAGTTTTCTGTACAACCACCTCTTATTTCTCAGACTTACTACTCTCTTCTTTCAAAGGCTTATCCTGAGGATCATGCATTTTCTTGGAATCCTCAGTCTCTGATTTGTGTGCCTGACTGTTTTCTGGTGCCCCCTGAGGGAACTGGTTGACTTCTGCACTGTCCATTGTCTTTTCCTTTGGCAACACAGTTCTGGTCATTTCAGTTTTATCCTCACTGTTTGACATCTGATCCTTCACTTCAGGAACGCTTTTCTTATTAGATTTAAAAGAAGGTTCCTTATCTTGGCTATTATTGCCATCATGTCCAGCATCTTGAATGATTATTGTTTCTGTGTCTCCATTTTTTGCAGCTTCAGATTTAGCTTCTTCTTTTGGTTCTGTATGACTATGTTCCTTTTCCTCACTCCTGGTTGTTGCTGATATTACCTGAGCTTTTCCTGCATCCACAGATACAGTCTTCGTCTCTGCTTTGAAATCTGTGGGTTTCTCAGCTGTTTCTGATGCCAAAGTATGAACCTCATCTTGAACCTGCACAGTACTGCTTAGCTCTTGCTGAGTTTTGTCTGATTGGTGAGTCACGTGAACTGGCTCCTTCACCTGAACTGAGATAAAACTCTCTTTTTCATCATCTCCTTTTTTATCATTCTCAGATATTTTGGGATGTTCATCTTCCACAGGGACGTGTGGTGTTAAATCATCTGGTTTTGAAGTTAGATCTTTCTGAACTGTTACCTTTGTCACTACAGATTCTTTCCCTTCTTCTGTGTTTTCAGTTGCTTTTTGATGTTGTTCATCTTCTTCCTCATCAAGGCTGTCACTCAGTAAAACATTGTTTTGTGTATTTTTATCTATGCCACTCTCCTCTTTGTCAACTGCTTCAGTTTTTTCAGACTCCTCGTTACCATCATCCACCTCACCAGGATCCATTTCATCCCTATCAGCAACTTCAGTTACTACACTTTTCACTGTTTCTACTTGATTCTGCTGACTATCAGACATCTGCTCACCTTCTTCCTCTCGACTGTCTTTATTATCCTTCTCCTCCTCACTGCCCCTTCTATCTCTTTTGGAACACTCCTGCTCGTCCTTTCCCACTTCTGTCCCCTCTGATCTGGTCTCCTCAAATTCGGACATCTCAATTTCCCTGGTGGTCTCTGTTATGATCTCCTCTACAAACTTGTACTGAGGCTCTACTCGTCTGTGTGGTCCGCCTGGGCGGCTGAGGCAGGGGAGGGTGTAAATGGGGGACTGGTGGTAGATGTAAGGCAAGGAGATCTGGGTGTCTGACACTGTGGATAGCCGAGCCTCCTCACCACAGAGAAGTTTCCTGCAAGTTAGAAGACACAGACACATGTATGGTACTGACCTTTTATGACCTTTTCCAAAAACTTGGGTATTTGCCTTAACATAAATAAAATAAAAAAAGTTTGTCTATTTAAATAAAGTCTATAGATCTGTATATAGATTTCTGTTTGGCATTTTATATTTCATTGGATATTCTCCCCCAAATGCAAACATACATGTATAGTACAATCATACTAAACTGCAGCAATTATGACAGACGATGAAAGAAGTGTGGACGATAATGCAAACTATGATTTTGAATACATTTATGTGTGCGAACGATGATACTATTCAACTTATTCTACTTTAAAGGTACCCGCGTGCAGTACATCCTACCTGTAAGACAGTATCTCCACATCCAAAGCCATCTTCACATTTAACAGGTCCTGGTACTCCCGCAGGTAACCGGACATGTCGAATTTGCAGTTTATGAGTTCATTCTCAAGTTCTTTGATTGTGTTCTGGAGCAAGAGAGGAGAAATCATTTGTTATAATGCGCTTGTGAACACTGAACAAGACTTTATAAAAACCGTACCTGATAGTGGATAACTTCTTCATTGTGGCGATCTTCGACGTCATGCAGCTGTTTCTCCAGCGCTTCCCTGGTGCCTTTAGCGCAGTCTAGTTCAATGTTTTTGCCTTGTAGGCGCCTCCTGTACTCTTGAATCTCCTGCTGGGTCGCTTTCAACGCCTCTCTCTTGGTTTCAGCTGCCTCTGTTAATTTTGCAAACTGAGATCGGAAAGTTTCTCCTATCTGCTGGACGGGGCTGGCAGCATGACCTTCCAGCTGTGCCCTGATGTCGCGGAGAGCCGCAGTGATGCCCGGGTTGCCAAATTCATGCGCCTTGACAGTGACATGCGCATTTTGGATTTGGTCAAACATCTGTGACACCTCGGCCTCATGATTTGTCTTAAGGAATTGGATTTCATCAACAAGAGCCTGCGCTTTCTTCTCCAGCTGTAGTTTAGCCTGATACGCATCAGCGATGTCCTTCTTGAAGACCGTAATATTACTGTCGACATTTGCTCTGCTCCGAGCCTCCTGTTCATATTGTTTCCTCAGGTTTGACAGGTCTTCCTCTAAATACTGATGCTCAGTTTCAATTTGATGCTTATGATGAGTAATATCTTGAATCAGCTGTCTCAGTTTCCTGAGCTGTGGTCCATACTTCTCCTCAAGACAAGATGCGGGTTTCGCCTTCCCCTTGATCTCTTGGATTTCTCTCTCCAGCAGATGATTCTGGTACTCCAGCTGATGCACTTTCTCTATGAATCCTGCAAGACGATCGTTCAGGCCATGCATCAGTTCTTTCTCGTTACTCTTTCCAGATAAGGAGCTGGTCAAATTCATACCTGCGATCGTCCCACTAACCACACTGGCATCTAATCTAGATCGTGTTGGTTTGTATAAATACTCATCTTGAGTGAGTCTGTGTAGGAAGTGCAGTCTGTTATCCATGCTGGGACTCGTGTTGTTGTGAATTTCCGATGCAGAGACGCTCCATGCGGACTTTTTATAGCCGTCGCCATCTGCTCGGTGTGCACAACGGAGCTGTCCGCGGTGCTGAAAAGGTGTAGCATCAGCTGATGGTTTAATGAGAGCTTACTCGGTGTTTTGTCGCATGCAGCAGTGACGTGGATCGACTGAAGCTCGGCCATTCATACCGTGTGCATTATTATTAAATAACTTTATTCATACGAGGCCGTGGTGTTTTTCACGATTAACATGTAATACTGCAGGTGACGTCATTTACTGTAAGCACCACATTCAAGTCTACAAGCGGTTATTAGTGGTTGCTCAGACGGACTCAAGCCCACATCTGACATAGTACTGTGCTGAAATCATATTGGCATTTAGATCCAGAAGAAAAGCATGAAATCAAGAATTTGGGTCACTTCCAAATGTGCAGGATTCACTTTAAAATGTATGTAACTTTTCACCTTTCGTGAGGAAACGATGATGACAGTGATGGATTGTAATGAAGTACACATACTTTTTTACCAGTGTTTGAAGAATATTTTACTTAACACAGTGTAGAAGAATTCTGTTACAAATAAAAGTCAGGTCAAAAGTTTTATTGTCCCTAACTGGAATTTGTATACAGCCAGGTAAAACATATTCATACTTACATGTTTTTACATTACATGTGCATAGAATACATAATATATACACAGATAAATGCTAAAACATCCAAACACAAACTCACATAAAATATTCTTCCACAGCAACAGTGTAGTATAAAACCAGATATACAATGCACAATCACCACAGGTCAATTATCCAGTAAAGAAGATCACCATTAAGTGCAAAATGAATCGATGGATGACTCTTCCTGAGCATTTAAAGGTGTGAGAACATTAGGGATAAAATCATTTTGACCCTATTTTTGCTCTCTGATCTTACATCCAGAGGTGAAGAACGTACTTAATCTGCTGCGTAGATAGCAGCAGCCCGGGGCTGTTATAATTTACCCAAAAAAGTATATTATAAATAATTTTTATCAACCGCGACGTCCCATTGGTTGATTTTCTTGAAGGACATTGGACTAATCCAATGAAATCTCTCAGCCCTCCTCAGCCCGCCCCTCCCTCCGGAACCTTTAACCAAGGTTATCAAATTTTGGCATTTGAGCTGACCGGAGTTGGAGAATAGTGGTTATAGACAAACCAAAAAAGCGCAAGGGGGCTGCAGCAGCTGCAGCTGGTGTCGGAGGAGGCAGAAGGGGTAGG
Source organism: Ctenopoma kingsleyae (assembly GCA_032353495.1). Taxonomy (NCBI): domain Eukaryota; kingdom Metazoa; phylum Chordata; class Actinopteri; order Anabantiformes; family Anabantidae; genus Ctenopoma; species Ctenopoma kingsleyae. The sequence goes on along the minus strand of JAUBNQ010000007.1, from coordinate 12,623,916 downwards.
GGGTTGCCTACACGTAAGCTTGCACACAGTCAGAGCGACAAAGTTCTGTGGATGCAGAATGAAACGTCTCTACCTTAAAAGAAAGAAGTCCAGTTGCAATGACTCAACTTTCAGACACAGTCAGTGTTAACAATGAAAATGTTTTGGGATGTGTGTAATAATAATAATAATAATAATAGTGAATTAAAACAGAAAACGTAAAATAAAAGTAGAATTTTAAAATGATAAAAAATTATTAGAGACACACATTCACTAAATACAGTAGTATCTGGGCCAAAAGTGTGCAAATGCTCAAGATAGGAAATTATTACAATACTTATTTTATTCAGTCAGACTTGCATGCATAATAATATTAGTCTATAAAGTTATGTGTCATTTGTGTACAAAACTACAGTTTTGTTCACAAACTGTGTGTATGAGAGAGAGAATTTCCTTTATAGCCTTCATTTTTAAAAAATGCTATGAGTAGATTTGGTGTCCAACTTAGTGGTATTTTAGCTGACATAAAGTTACAGTTTGCAGGTGTTACAGCTTACAGTTATTATTGTCATGTAATATTAGTAAAACTTTGCCTTGCCATCTCTCTGTTCACCTAAACATTATTGAAACTATACCTTAACTGATCCTTGCTCTTTCTTTCCTTTGTCTGCCTGTTTCTCACTCTGAGTAGTGAAAGAGCATATCAATTTTTTAACATGGTTACTCTAGGCTGCTGCACTTTATTTTAATTTTTTAAATCACACAAGATGCACATCAGTGGCGGCTGGTGAAATAATTTTTTGGGGGGGCACACTTTTGCAAGTCAGTTTTCAGAAGCACTCTAACCACATATCACCTCTAGTATAAACCAAAGCACCATTATCACGCATCACACTGCTTTAAAAGATTAAATTAAAGTGAAAATACACAGTCTGTGTTTTCAGTCATTTACTGTTTATAAGTAAATTTCACCCGTCTCTCCTTCAACTGAGGACATGCAGTCAAGCAGCTCATTCTGCACTGTCTTAGATGGTAAATGGTAAATGGTCTGCACTTATATAGCACTTTTCTACCTATACTGGTACTCAAAGCACTTTACACTGCTTCGTATTCAACCATTCACACACACACACTCACACACCAATGGCAGAGCTGCTATGCAGCTGACCTGACACACGGGGGCAACATTCCAGGATTTTCTGAGTGTTCATTTTCATCATGACCACCCAACACGGGCTCAAACGCACCACAGAATATAATGCAGTCAAATGTGTGGGTTTTGGTCCCCATCCTCATTATGTGATGTTATGTTGAATTTCCTGGTCTGGAGCTGTAATGCCGGTCTTGTGGGAGGGTTTTGGGCGCCCCAAGGTTCTCCTACACTTTGTATTGGAGGGGGTTCCAGTGCGCATCCACCAGTTATAGCGTGAGTCTATGGTAAAGATTTTTGCTCCCCAAAGGAACAGGAAATACAGTACCGTGCAAAAGTCTTAGGCCACCATTAGATTTGTTGTTTTTGCAATGCTATTATGACCATATATGTTTTTTATTTCTTAGTCTCTTTATTAGAATACAACTAGAAAATAAAGGAAATATGTACACAGTATTAGAAAACACAAA
>JAUBNQ010000007.1:12602102-12616513 GCA_032353495.1 Ctenopoma kingsleyae | reverse complement strand
AGAAACATTTAAGTGTGACAAACATGCAAAAGAATAAGAAATCAGGAAGGGGGCAAATAGTTTTTCACACCACTGTAAAACCTTTATGTAAATATTTCTTTGTAATTGACAATAGTCAGTCAGCTGTGAATCAGTCATTTATCCTCTCTGCTTGTGTTGTGATATATTCATCGTGCCTTTTATTACTGCTTGTTATGTTGGCTATGCTTTCATATATATAGTTGATATTTGATATAGAAACTATAACAGCTAGGGAGGAAGAGGTTTATAAGGACACCTCGTCATGCCAATCACTGAGCCATTTAGTATCATGACACTGGTGCTGATTTATTTAAGTGGGACAAAAGTCAGTACATGATAGTGGCTGATTATTCATCTTACAAACACAGACACTGAAGATTTTACCTTGGCAACAACAGGCAGTGAAGGCTACATGTTGTATCTACACTGTGGCATAACACATTTTCAGCAGATACAGACAGTAAAAGACAGATTGTAAAAGAGAAAGAGAGTGTAGTTAATCAGCAGAGCTGGTCCACATTCACCACAAAATATCAAATCAGACACACGGTAAAGAAAATCAACTCAAATAGATTTTAACACAAAATTTGTATAATAATTACCAACCCATTAGAAGTCATTCACCTCCTCTGTTTCTTTATTTTAATTTGACCTTGATGAGTTTTAGCAGTTGTTGTAATGTTTATGTGAGCTAAAGGCCATGAAAATGTATTTTCTGAATTGACTTCTTATTATGAGTGACTGGTGTGTGTATGTATACACAGTGACTGCTATTTATTTTTGTTTTAACTTCAACAAATTAGTAAGTTAATGTTATAAGCAACACTTTTTATGCAGTTCTTGCTTCTAAGTCACAGTCTTCTTAGTGTGAAAAGATTTCTCACAGTGTTTTTTTTTTCTAAGCAGTGGTGAAATGATGGTAACATGAACTTTATGCTCCCTTTTCTAACAGTGTAAGAGAGTTAGAAAGAGATCACTTCCCAGCCAGTAATGCAAGGGAAGAATTATTAAAGATAAGTCACCTGTAACTTGTGCATGTGGTCATGTGAGTGCTTATTAGGATTATTAAAATTACAAAATTACATCTTTCAACAATTTAAGCTAAGTTTCATCTTTCAAAAGTGAGCTTCTTTGAGCTAATTTTTACAACAGAGTTTCAGGGGCAAAAAGTGCTTTCATAAATCACACTTTAGATTGTTTCATCTTCCAACTTCAAAATAGGAACAGGGAAGACAGTAGCCAGGAATTTTCAAAAAGGAATTTTGGGGATGCGAGTGGGATGTGAGGTCTCTCTAAGGACACAAAGCTTCCTCTGTCTATTCCCTAATTAAGAATGCACAGATACAAACAAAAACATGCCACTGACAAGAGCACATCAATTAAATGAGCCATGACACAAACTGTCTCCAAAAAAATGTTTGATTTGTGATGAGGAAAGGAAGGGAATGTCTCAGAGTGTGCACAAAGCTCGGCTAAGGTCTTCTCTGTGAAAATGAGATACCATGTTTTTTACACCATCCTCTCCCTCTCTCTCCCACTGCTTCGGGCCTCTGCTTATGTGACGCTAATTGTTTCTGCTACTTGTGCCAAGTACCTACTCTTCCCCAGCACATTCTACAGACAGGCCCTGGTCCCTCAGCTGCTTTTTGTGTCTGTTTAAGGAATGAAAAAATGTGTGCTGCCATCTGCAGCGAGCACACCACTGTTCCTCCTCCCGGCCGTGACTGTCAGAGTGCCACAATGATACACATTCACGCACTCTCTCAGAGGTAGAAAAACTATGCGGTAGAGAAACAAGGAAACAAAACTGACACATACAACTGCTAATATGAAACAAAATAATTCAAGAGGTTCCTGTTTTGATGCATTTAGCGTGTGGGAGGGAAGACACTGCATATCAGAAAAAGACCTTTAAATTTTGCAAACCATGCAGAGTAGAAATGTAGGTACGCAGTAGATTTAAAACCAAGCCAGATTTAATTTATGTGCTGATCTCTATTCGATTTTTAATCATTAAAATGAAAAGCAGTACTCCTGAAATAAGTTAACGAAAGACATTTTAGGCCTTTCAGCACACAACTTAATTCTAGCTCCATTTTCCCTTTTTTTTTTTTTTGTTTGTTTAGTACCTAAATGTGACCAGCAAGAGGCAGTGTTGTTTAGCTAATCCGCTGTCTTTTCTATGCAAACATAAGCTTAAGGCACAAAGACAGGTCTCCAGGCCTTCAGTCCCCAGACTGGGATGTAATATCACTTTCCTCTTGTTGAATTGACCTGTGACACCATCACAGAGTACACGGGACGACACATATTGACATGCTTGTAATGCCACATGGCTTTTACATCATCCGTGTGTTTATCACAGAGAGACTGTGCGTGATGCACTCTAACGACAGCAGTCAGTTTGGCCCTGTCTCAGCAGTCAGATAAGCATGCATGAATATTAAGTGATGCTAATCACAATGGAGAGAGCAACATCAAGACGACTGACAGACATTTCTTGGCATTCAATTGACATCCTCAGATTCGTCCTCCGTTTGACAGCAGCGTCTCCCAACATGACAAGTCTGTTTAAAGCTTCTGGAAGAGGCACGCACACGTGCACATGCACCAGCACGCATTATTAGAGATGCATTGACACTGATTTTACTCAAACTGGGCCACTGTGTTGCTGTGCAAGACCAAACAGTGTGTTACTCAGCACGTGCACATGCACACAAAGAGCATCAGTTTATGTAGGCCACTCATAGGGTTTCAGAATGTAGATGAGGATATAACAAAATATTCCCTAAAACTGCTTTTCAATCATGGAAATCTGGATTTATTGCTGCTGTATTAGACTATGGTGTATTCTGATGCATGAATGTTGAGGATGAGCCATTCACTTCATTATGATCCCCTCTTTGTGTGCTTAAACCTTACAGAACAATACAGTGAGTCTTCTGTGAAAAGAAAAATGAGAATGAATGGCAGGTGTGGTTGTTTGACTTTCAAATCACCTAGGCATCTATTCTATTAACCTAGCACGTAAATAAATACAGAATTCAATTTCCATAGTGTCACGCCATAAGTTGACAGTCCTCAAAGAGATCAAACAGGCTGTTCTGGGGCACGTGAGCCATAGTGAAAAAACCTTCACTATGAAAGGTGCTGACACCTTGAGCAAGCCACAAAAACAGACAATTGTCATATCTGCTGAAACAACTACTGGGTGAACCACTGGTTTTTAAACCAATGTATCCGGGTATCCTATATTAGTCAGTATACAGCTGAGACGCTCCTACAACACCTCACAGTGGTTGTTGATCAGTGTCAGAGAAAGGATGCTCTATCTTTGGAGCTGTACTGAATAATAATATTTTAACTGTCCATTTCCCCCTTAAAATATATATTTCTTGCAATGAAATTAATACAGAAAGTCACATTCTAATTGCTCATCTCCACAAAGACAAACTCAACTTTTGCTTCAGTTCAGAGTGACTACATCCACCCTTCCGATTAGTCCCAATCCCATCTGACCGCTGTGTCCCGTTGTGACTGCACTTGAGGCACTAATGATAATGTTATAACCCAGACCAATTTGCCATGGCAATCAGACTCACTTAATTGAGTTGATTATAAGCTCTCCATTTGAGATGACCCCTCCAGACTCAGAAAAATGGAACAGAGAGAGACAGAGGGTGAAGATGGAGGGATGAAGGATTTCTTCAGGCATTCCATCACTGTGCAGGGGAAACATGGGATATGACTGTTTGGAGGCATGAGCAGAGGCATATGTGTATATGTGTCTGTGGCACTTCTTCATGTGTGGGTGCTGGGGAGATGGCGTGTTGAGAGAGCAGGCCTTCGGGGAGGTGTAAAGGAGGAGAGGGGTGGGACAGTGGCTAGAGGAGGAGGGGGCTGGGAGAGCTTGGGCTCAGGGTTCAAAATCACAACACAGCTGCTGTAATAGACCCGGACACACACCACATCTGAAGTTAATCCAATCAGGAGAAGCACGGCGCTCCCATCCGCTCAAGACACACAAACATAAGGTCAAGAGCAGCTTGTATTAGCACAATGATGTCAGGGAGAAGTGGTGTTGATAATTGACTTTCAGCATGTTTTAAAAGACTGAGAGAGACAAGGAAATGGAGGAAAGCAGAAGGTCTTGCAGAAGGACCAGCTAGGCAGATGTTAAATGAAGGCCGAATGAGTCAATATTTTATATCAGGTTTAAGTCAGTTTTATAGACTAATTCTGACCGTTCCACTTTTTGGCCATTGTAGGTCATCCCTAAGTAGGTATATGTATCTAACCTCACTTTATTAGTACCACATAAAAATGTACCAAAAGCTTTAAATGTCTGTTATTTTGTTTATGCATGCAGTTTCTGATTTAAACGAAAATGTTGCTGGTTTTAGTATTTAAGTATTTTTTTCTGCCTTTGCTTAGAGAGCATTGTGAACTTTCCTTGACTTTGTTAAATTCTGTTGATTACTTAAAGTACAGTAAGTAAAACTAACTTTACTACTTTGTCAGAATATTATTTTTTAGAGAGATAAAACTACTAAGGAAAATATATTAGAAGGTTAGAAAAAAAACAACAGCAAGATTGATTTTTTTTTCTCATTTTCCTTGTGGGAGTCCAACTCGAAACCACTGAAAAAAAACAAACACAGAAGGAGACATGAAACAGGTTTGTGTCTTGCATGAAAAATAGTACTAATTCGACACATGATCGGGAGATGCAGTTATCCATTTAGTGTCATTTCATGAATTGCTTTGGTTTATTCTTGTTTAATACTCAAACAGTACATACCACCGTATAACTCTGCCACGTTACATACTGTTCTACACTGAACTCTGCTACACTTTAAAATGTTTAAGTGCCTGGTTGGAATACAACAGCAGATGACAACCATGGCAGGGTTGCACTGAGAATTGCACTGTTTTATTTACAGTAAAACAGGACACACTAATAAAGGACACAGAGCACGGTGCCATGATATCATCTGGGGATGGAAAGCAAATGTGCTTTTGAAAGCCAAATATACTGGTCCCTTTCATAGGCAACTTGGTTCCACCCATGATCAAATGCAACATTCTAAAAGGACTATTTACTCTTTTCATTTCCTCTTGTGTATTACAGACGAAGGAGCGTGTGGCTTGCTGTATGAAAACAGGGCCTGGCCTAATGTTGCATGAAGACCATGGTGAATTCATATTGATGGGAAAGCAGCCTCTGAAGCCCAGCAGCCATGATTTTTTCATAAGCCACCGGGAACAAGAAGTCAGTCAGCTGACAGGTGCTAACGCCGCCAATTGTGCCGTGGATAAGAGATGTGACATGGAGAAAAGAGGGAAAGAGAGAGAGAAAGCAAAAGCAACAACTGGCTCCTCTTTTCTAAGCACTTCTGTGTGCAAAATGTGTATGTGCTGCATTGTGTGCGCTCCCTGCGCCCTGTTTCCTTCTATAGCTGGAGAGGATTTTACGGAGGAGACTGTGTAAACACCAGAATGCATGTCAAATATGATGAGTCTTGATAGCTGTAAAACATACCCAAGGACTGCTCCTCACTTATTATCTACAACCAGAGCCCTGGAGCTATGTCTGCATCCTTCTGCCTTCCCTCCACGCATGTCGCGGCACAAGTCCCTCTCTGGAAAGCATTGATTATTTTGGCATGAGCCAGGGAGAAAGAAAGGTGTGATTTCTTTTGTGTTTCCTCAAGAAAAAAAATCAGCAAAAATAAATATTTTTGTGAGCATGGTGCAGCCACAAAAAAATATGAGCACATTGGGGAAGAAATAAAGATGATGGATTTGCTAGCTGACGTGTGCGTATGCTTGTGTGCCTTGTGTAAGAGAGTATGTGTGCATATGTGTTTGGATCTGCAGAGTTTTTGGCTGCTACAATTGGTGAATTGTTTTTGTTCATGTGCATGTCATTTTCTGAACTGTACAACTCGAATAGTATTATCTGTATGTAATTGTACTCGTCTGTTTGCCATGTCTGTGAAAGTGTATTGTGCATGTGAATACAGCAGAAGGAGCGCGTGCTAGAGAGAGCAACTGAAGCTGCAGGCAGGGTGAGGCTCCAGGGAACCACTTGAGATTGCAGGCAGAGGGACTGATAAGACAGCCAGCCATTCATCAGGCCAAATGAAGGCAGTAAAGTTGACTAGAGGGACCCAGGCATCGCCCCAGGACGGCAGTCAGCCTCTCAGCGGAGACCTGTGACTAACACATGTGAGCAGACATGCATGCATGTACATATACACATAAATAGCCAAAGAATTGGGAAAGAAGGTAGAATGAATGGGACTGGGAGGAGGTATAGGATTCACGGCTCTGGAGAATAGGGGGATAGAACTATAATGGACCTCCAGGGGCAGAGGCCTCATCTCCTCAGTGCTACCCCCAGTGACTGAGGGTCCTGTCTGGGATACATGTGGTCTACTTCACTCTGAAAACATTCATCAGACAGATATTACTGTAATCCAAAGGTGATACATTAGCTTGGGTGCCACGGGGACAGTGTATGCTGGTGATGGATACCTCTAGAGCTCCCTATTATTGTCACAGGGGCCTCTCAGAGAGAAAACCACTACCACTACTGCTACTGCTCAGCTCAACACAACCCTTTCCTGCTTTATGTCACCATTTGAATTTATTCCATTGTAATGCTCTTTGTATTTTATTCTTAATCACACTACCCAGAGGATAAAGACATATTTCCACTGAAGAAAGTGCTACGAAGTTACACACTTATGAAAGCAATACATTACTTAAGCACTTAGGCCAGCCAAAGAGGAGAGATGAAGCTACTTAAGAGTGTTGCTGGCGTGTTTATAAGACTATATTAGTGTCTCACTGGTGCCTTGATAGAGCTTGAACCATCAATTTCCACAAAGACTCTATCTTTGCTTACATAAATCCCACCTCAGGGTTATTATGAATCTGATTTATTTGCTCCGCTTATGTTTATTATTGTGTTTTATGGTTTATATTCTGTGTTAAATGCCATCAATAGAACTGCAGAGCATGTGTGTCTCATCCTGCAAGGGATGAAAATGGTTTATGGAGCTGTGAGTGCCAATAAACAGGCAGCCACGGTCTTTTGGTTGTACATCTTTAATGTTTTATGCATGATGAACTCAATACTTTAGCACAGGTTCAAGGCCAAATGGTAAGCGCTGACAGGACTTCCCGGAGGCTCCTACACACCACAGGCACAGGACAGAGATTGAGCTGTGTATTTGAGTAGGGATCCTGTCGTATTTTTGTTGAGCTGCCTGCATTTGTACCTGCCAAATGAACAAACCCGTGAGCCAAACAGGACGTACATGTTTGGCAGCAGAGGCCAACATCTCTTTTCTCTGCGTCATGTGTCCAGTGGTGATCTGGTCATCTGGACACAGTCATCCTGATGTTGTCTTGGACCAGTAAAGAGGTGTGGTGTGGGAACTATGGTGTAGGTCATTAAAGTGATCTGTCTCAGGCAAGATGAAAAGCAGACAGTCCACCAAGGACATCAGAACAGACTGATGTTATCACCAAAGCAGTATGCAGTGACACACACTCTTCAAAATGTTCTCTCACAGGCATTAATAAGAAAATAAAGGCAACCAGTGTGGGTTTTGCTTTTAATAGATCACTACCCGATCGATTGCGATATCGACCATTGGAAATATACAGTTGCACTGTTTTCTATCGAAATGTCTGGCTGAAGTGCTTTGGATGCATGACTAACTGGTCAAATATGTACTGCAAAACAATTTATCACTTGGAGCTCCTAAAATTGAGCAAAACATCTCAAACAAAAAATATCATAAGAACCATTGTTTACAGTGAGAACATGTTTTATTACTATTTTTATTCCTTGTCTTTTGTTTTCAGTTCAGTTCAGTTCATTTAGTGATATATTTCATTAAATTTAGATTAATCATTTCTTTAAACTGTTTTTATGCTGAGGTAGAATAATTGTACATCTTATCACATAAGTTTCAAGAGCAAAAAGGTGCACAGAAGACACAAAAAGAAGCAAAAGAACCATATAGATGATCAAATGACCACAAGCCTAGATTAAAGAGACAAAAATGATCCACAAACTATCAGAAGGAGGCATAAAAAGCTGCTAAGTGATTCAAGGCAACCACAGAGAGGCAAACAGACTACTAAGATACACAAAAGTATTTTAAAACACATAAAAGAAATAATCAAAATGATTCAACAAGACGCAAAACTGAGAGCTGACAATGACTTTTCAAATCATACATCCATAGAGACAGCTACAAAGATAAAGCAAGTTATACTAGAGGAGCATATGCACTTTGCATCTTGACAACACAAATAATGCTCTGTAGGTTTCTACATACCTATCAAGCATTACAGTAGTTTTTAACCATTAGTTATATCAATTAGTTAGCGATTAGTTATATCTTATAAACCCTCTAATTAAGCATTTTTAGAAAGTGACATCATATAACCAAAAGCTCTAAAATAAAGAAAACAAAACTGAATGAAACTTGAGGTGAAATGTTTTTTTTTTCCAAACATTTACCAGTGCTCAAATGCAATACACAATCACAGTTCCCTCATCACTTCAACATGTTTATTGCTTCAAGGCCAGGTGAGAATGATTGGCTCTCTCATAATTCACAGACTCAGATTTCACAAAGTTTTTATGCCAGGTGTAAATGAGGGAATGTGTGGATTTACTCGTGTTTCCACCCTAGCACCTGTCTCTACTGCGAGTGAGTCTTTGATAGCTGTTACACTGTGAGATAGACAGGCCTGTGCCAAGACGATGGCATCAAAAAGCTGACAATTGACAGCTACTGACAGCCATCTTCCTCCTAAACACACTTCAGGTCCCCTGTGCTCCCTCGCTCTTTCTCTCTCTCTCTGTCTTTTTTCTCTCTGTCGGGGGAAATTGAGGAGACTCAGAGATAAAGAGAGGGATGTCATAAACTGGCACCTGTCATCATGTTTTGTTTTGGTCAGGGCACAGAGAACATTCGCAAAGTTTTAAAAGACATTTTGAAGGATTTAGTACTTGCACCGCTACATTTTGAATCTCAGGTGATCTACACAGTCCTTCTTACTGGTTTATATTATTTCTGGGCATAAGCAAAGGATAAGGTGATGCTTTAATACAAATATGTGTGTATGAGAATTCTTATGATCTCACAGAGTCACGGGTTTTTCAGGCAAGCAATTGATCAGTAATACATTTTCTGCTTCATTTTTTTTTATTAATTTACCTAAATATACTACATATTTAGTTATTAAACCCTCTTAGTTTTGTTTTCCAAGACATGCCACCTAAATGTGAAATGCTGTCACCAAGACCGAGATGCCTGCCAAGAAACACAAAAAAGTGAGATCTTTGGCAGTTACGTACATTCAAGCACACACAAAAAGCAATAACTTCATGCAAGTACATACACAAACGCACGTTTAAATCAATGCCTGCATCTGTGCAAACATACAGATAAACACACACGCACCTGGATTTCTCAGGTTGTTGCTGTGTTTCATCAGCTTCAGTCAGAACTAGTGCACCAGTGTTTCTTCACTGTGTTCAACCTGTGGAGCCATTATCTCCTGACACACTTATCCTCCTCTAAATGATTTCTCTTCATCTTCTGCAAGTCACCTAATCAAAGTTGAAAGCTTAATGCCATTTAGAAATCCCACTGCTTTCAGTTGCATTCACTGTCATTATGAAAATGAATGGTGGCAGCTGAGAACTCAGATGTTCTTTCACATCATAACAGAGTGTCTCTTAATGTGTCTTATGATCTTTACCGGTGCTGTCTGAGACTGAAGGCCTTGGTTGGGGATTTAACTAATCACGTTACACATCTTACACATTGCATTTGGTTTCTATATCTGTACTGTGCCTTCTTTTCTCACCTGCTCTCCATCTCACCAGCGTATGTGTTGGTCATCAAGATCATTAGCGTGTGTTGAAAAGAGCAAAGCCAGAAGCGAAATATAAAGTTTCACTCAACTTGAAACTGGTGGTCTCTTCTAGTACCGACATAACACTGGCTCCAAGGAGTTTAATAAGACAGGAGTTGTCTACTTTGACAGATAATTTGAGATAAATGTCTTTTTACTCTGGAAACAAAGTGTAGATGTTCTCAAATGTTACTGTGGAGTTACACATCAGCGCTGCAAAAACAAAAACAGCAGTAACAGAAAAAGTGAAGTGGTTGACTCATTTCAAGTTATTTACAAGAATTATCTTCGAGATTCATCCTTGTTTCTAGAGTGTTCCATAAATAAGACGACATTATACTCAAGCAAGTAAAATGATCCTAATATAAACTCAGTGTGACACGTAATTAGTTTTCGAGGTCGTCATGTTTTTGTTGAGTAGAGGTGTTGACGTTCCTCAGCAAAGCTCTGTGAGTTTGTCTTTGGGTTGTCACGGCTGTAGTATCTTGTGCACAGTGGAAATTTATTTAGAGACATTTTATTGAAATAATCTATCCCCAACTGTATTTTTCTGAGTTATCTTCCAGATGTGCCATTGTGAGGACAGGATGACATCTCCATCTCACCCCTAATCTGCAGCCGTCTGCTGGACGTGTTTGCTTAAGTTTTATATGTGTTTACACAGAATGTAATTATCAGTTTTAGACATGCAGCTGTTAGAAAAACTGATTGCCATGATTTTATGGATCATGGCCATTGCCAAAAAATGTAAGCTCTCTGGGCTTAATTTGTCAATTATTAAATCATAATTACAATTTCTTTAAAGCCATTAGTTACAGGGGTTTAACAATCATTTTGTGTTAGGCCACTAACTTTTTCTGTGCTTTTCATAATGAAAAAATGATAATTTAAATCTCAGTGATGTGTCTGGATTCTTTCCCCCAATTTAGTTAACAAAGCTCAGAAATGATTCATGGCAGATGAAGGCATACTTCATAATTAGATTACAGTTTGATGGACTAGAATTTATTAGTGATGAAGACACATACACACAGCCTTTAACCACATATTTCTCTGCACTTCATCTTTTGCCTCTGACTTCATCGGCATATTGCTCACTCATCTGTACTAATCTGCTAGGTCTAGTTACCAAGTTGTGGTAACACAATGTTACAGCAAATTATGCGCGAGCACGGACGGGCCAGCCGCTAAGTGATGGCCACAATATGCATTTGCCTTTAAAACTTAAAGGAGTAGTTTAATTTATTGAGGGTGTCACATGGCAGGAGTGAGTAATTATTCTCAACACCCCTGTGGAGCACAGTAGTTAATGTATTCCAGGGCCCTAGGGGGAGCTGTCAGGAGAAGGACACCCTCATTGCTGCTCTGCTCACTGACCATGTTGGATGGTTCAGGACAAGATTCTTAGCACACAGCCACAAATCACTCTCTGGGGGTATGTAATTGTGCTTTTTTCCCCCTCGTAGTCCACTTTCTTGTTTTCTGAATGTTTGCAGTTCTCCATTGCACTGTAACAATCGATTTTATGTTGTATGTAATGAGTTTACTAAGTTTCTTAGATATACTTATTCCTTTTTGAGGGACAAGGTGCACAACAATTGCTAAAGAGACAAACAGATGTTCAGAGGGTTTGTTTTTGTACATGCTTTGTCAAAAACGGAAGCCATTATAGATTTGCTCTTGGTTTTGAAGTCTGAGCCATCAAACATTTGTGTTCATCACTTGAGAAAACCATTGTTTTGTTGACTTCCTGTCTACTGCTGAGTGCAGGGTTCTGGCAACTGGTCATTTGTTGTCAGAGCAGCTGTTGACAATAACTTATCACAAAGAAGAATACAAACTGTCTCTCTTTGATCACTGTTCAGTAACTGGGTCAAACTATGCTTACAAATGGGTTAGGTTCTTGTGTCAAATGGGTGACATTTAATGCTCAGTGTAGAGGTTCTGCAATCTGTTTGCTTTTTTTTTCCATCTCTTTATGTTTTGTCGGCCACAGCATACCTATTATTCATAATAATCAGGTATTTATTATACTGTAAGTTTAGAGCTGGCGTGATCAATATTTATATATTATCAAACAATCCAAGGACTACATGTGAGAAACATGTCACTCAGAGAGTTTGAGCATCTCCCAGGTCATTGTTTTGGCTTTATTGCTTAACTTTGCTGTAATGATCACTCTCATCGGTGCCATTGCAACATGCAGCTGTTTTGAGCTAACTGGCACTGATACACTCATTGTGTATCTGATCACCACCAAATGGCAAGCAGGACATAGTTGTGAATGTAGTGATGTATTCAGTAGCTATATTTTCCTCAGGAGTCTGCAGAGACCAAAGATGTGTGTGTGTGTTGGCCTTAGTCACTGATTGCATGATCAGAATCACAACTCTAGAAAAATTCTGTTACTCCATGTCTATCCAATGTGTTAATATGCAACTGACATTTAAGAAGTTTCAATTAAGATATGTTTAGAGATGGCAGTGTTGCTCAATTCTGAAAATATGTTTAATAATTTTAAAAACTACTTGAGTGAATGAACTGTAATTCCTCAAAAGGAGTTGCACCATCTTGCTAACTGACACAATCACGCAGAACTGGGACCAAAAGCATTGCTTTCAAAAACATTGTGAAGCAATGCAAAAAGACATATTTACAAAGACAAAATTCAACATTCATCATGAGCTATAATCCTTCAGCACACAAGCTGTTTTGATTCAGGCACTAACAAGAAGGTTTTGTTCATTAAGATACTCATGAACTTATGTCAGCTGTCATGAGTTGACACAGTTTAGAACATGGTGTTAAAAGCATTTGTCTGATAAACACTGTGAAATAGCTTTTACAGGGTTCAAACAAAGTATAGCTTTTATTTCTAGTCTTTACTCTACCCGTGAGTGTAGCTTCAAGACAAATAAGAGGCCTCGCTCTTTGAAACACCACTGATAATAACCATGCCTTTTGCATCCATGAGAAGTCTCCCATTATCTATTGATTCAGTCTCACTCTGTGTCTCGGTGACTTACGCCTCCCTCTAATTCCCATTACCAGGAACACTGTACCCTTATCAAGGGAAACAATAAGCCACTTGTCAGTGAAGCAAGAAAAAATGAGGAAGCATCTGCCCGATACAGAGGAACTCATGACCATGTGGTGAAAAAGGTCCTTCTCCTTCCATCTGTCTGCCCTCTCTTGATCAGCCCCCTCTGTTGTCAGTCCTCCCTTTGACCTCTACAAAGGCATGGTGGCAAGGTGGCAGCAGTGGTGTGGAGGCAGCAGTGCAATAATTCTGATCATCAGGGGTCAGAAACTGAGTTATGCTCTCTTTGCAAAGGGCAGCGTTTTTATGTGTTGCAGTTCACAAATATGTATATGATGCACAGGTGGGAGCAAAGGGAAGGGCGATTTGGTGGATATGAACCCCCCCTCCATGCATTCTCTCCTTCCATCCCCAAATAGAAGCCCTGCTCACGAGCCATAAACCTGTCACAGAGATACATCTCTGTCAGTGGTGGCATCCAACTCCCCCACCACCCGCTACTCACCCCCCACCCGAACCGCCCCTGCACTGGGCTGTTATCTCCTTCCTCCCTGCTATGTCTCCCTGCTCTTTAAGACAAAGGGTAATAAAGCTATAAATTGTGTGGTCTGCGGAAGGTATGGACATTCTGTCTGTGAGACGCTGTAAGAACTGCCATAAAGCACCCTCAAAGTCATAGCTAAAGATTTACAGTTATTTAACATCCTCCTCTTTCCCTAAATTAGAGTGATAAGAGAATTAAGTGATGGCTATAGGTTCTTTGTCCTTAGTCTATTGATTTTCTTCGCCCCTCAGAAGGATCCTGAACATTATAATTATTGAGCCTTGCAGTTTGATGCAGGTTTACAGAGTAGGAGAGGTGCCCTCAGTTCGATTCTAACACAGTTAAAACAAAAGGCACCCGTTTTTCAATTTGGTAATGGGCTTCCAATTATGCTTCATTTACCTTGTTTGGCCAGAAAATAGTTTATCTGAGGTCTCTGTGCTATAAACAGCTTCTTTTGTGCAGTGACAAAACCTCAGTAACAGCTCCATTTATCTTGAATTCATGCCCCTGCTTCTACAGAAATTATTCAGCCAAGTGGTTAAGACTTTTTTTGCTACACAGTTGTCTGTTCAGAGGTTTTCTTTGTGTACCGTGTGAGCATATAGTGTATGCAGATGTATATTTTAACATGTGTGATATTTAGATGACATTTATGACATTTGGGGACCTGAATCTGGCCACCATAAACTGATATTTTATTTTAACATTTTGAGGTAAACTATAGCACAATATACAGCTCAGGAAAAAATCAAGAGACCACTGCAAAATTATCGGTTTCTCTGATTTTGCTATATAAAGGTATATGTTTGAGTAAAATTAACATTTTTGTTTTATTCTATAAACTACTGACAA
>JAUBNQ010000007.1:12568433-12591314 GCA_032353495.1 Ctenopoma kingsleyae | reverse complement strand
TATTATTATTATTACTTATTTGCCAATGTGACCATTTCAGGTCCACAAACCAGTCACCCATTTCAATTCAATTCAATTCAGTTCAATTCAATTGTATTTGTATAGCGCCAAATCACAACATAAGTCATCTCAAGGCACAAAATTGTAGAAAACCCAACAATCCCACTTAAGCAAGCACTAGGCAACAGTGGAGAGGAAAAACTCCCTCTAGGCTCATTTCAGAGCACAATGGGTTACAATAAACTAAGCACTGGAATAAATAACTTCATAAAGCCAATACTGACAAGAATTAAGTGGCTCACTACTTAACTGAGTAGGTAAGTAAACTTTCCTACTGTACTCAGTATCCTGGTACTAAACTTGCACTCGGTCATCAACCTTGAACACTCTTTTCTAGGGCATTTTTCCTTTCAATCATATGAGCAATTTAACTCCACACATGTTTTTTGCCTGTGCACAAACCATGAGAGCAATAGTTCTGTGACAAATAAGTCATCTTGTAAGTACAGTATCTTATCTCACACCATGTACTTCTCTCACAACATATACTATTGAATTTCCATTGGCCAATGCTGATGGCATGTATCATTCTGAAAATCATTAGTGCCATTTATCTTAAGCTAAAATCTCCATGTATTATTCACCAATGTGGAAAAAGATGGCGCAGTGCTTTATCAGCATTGTGCATCTCAATGCTGGTTTAAAACTGGCTGGATATTTACAGCAGTATTTATATAATATAAATCTTTTATTCTGAATAGATTACACTGTGACTTGTTTCATTGGTCCTTTGGATCTTGACAACACTGGATTCTTTGGGGGGAGTGGATTTGCCAGCACTAAAGCTTACCTAGGACACTAAGCTACAGGCTGTGTATAATACTCACATTGAAGGTCTTTTCCTTTTCTAGTATATCCCCTTTTAGATTAGAAATGTAATTTGGGGAGATGAATGTATTCTATTCCAGTTTGCTGTGATCAGGAGTACTGCTGTGCAGAAAACAGCATTGCTTCCCGATTATTGAATTTTTATGGCCAGGTAATTAATTGCAGATTCCCTGTTTTGTTCTATTTCTTCCTCTGTGACATTTTAATTTCAACAAAAAGCCACGGTCGCCACACGGCCCTTCTCTGGAGATCCTAATGGTCTATAAAACATGATGACTTATAGATATGGCAGAGACTTCACTTCGCCAATGATTGTTTGAAACCTTGCTGATCACACAGAATTTAGTCTCCCTCTTGCTTCCTCCCTCCTGCCATCTCATCGCTGCCTTTTCTTCCCAACCTTCTGAATTCATTTCTTGTCAATTAAACTGCAGCCATAGTGTCCCATCTGAAGAATAGGAATCTATCAATGTGTCATCGACCGGGAATTCATTATTGGATGTGGCCTAGTAACTTTTCAAAAGCAGCGTTCGGGCCATTATTCCTTAAAGACGATTGTCATTACTTGACCAGGCAGGCGAGTGTCCTTGGCTTGCATTGCTAGCTCTGCATTTAAGGGCACGAGGGAATCAATCGTAGTGGTGGGTGACAGACGCCATATCTCAAGGCAGACAGGTTTGAATGCTTATATCAAATCAGAATCCTTTGCTGGCACAGCGAACATTAGTTACCCTGGTGTCATGAGCACATGTAGGCCACATCCAGCCATCGTGGAAGAAAAAGGGGAAGGTGGTTTGTTGTTTTATGCAGGTCTGCTAAAATGTCCTGTGACATTGATGAGCTATACTATATAACATCATTCTTCTCTTGCATAAAAAAACATGTTTAATATCTCTGTTTTTGTAATTTGTGCTTTATCTTATTCTTTAATAACAAAGATGTTTTGGTATTCTGGATCTTTTGGTATTCTGAAAGTGGTACAGTGGCTCTTATGCTTACAAATTAAAATATCCTCTATAATAAATTGATTTAAAAAAAAAATCTTACAATGCAAATTCAGCAAGATTAGAGTGGTTCATTACATTAGGCACTGAACAGACTATATTAGCATTTAACAATATATTTCCTATTGCAGGAAGATATACAGTAGAAGAGCGTTGATATGAATAAGTGTAATCCTTGGCCCAAACACTAATCTTTCTTGTGTTCCCTGCTAATGTATGTCCACAGGATATGCATGCAGAAGTATTTATTTATCATCCCTCCTTTGCTTCTTGCTTCTTTTTGCTGTCCCCTCGTCATGGTACTCTTTTCTGCTGTGTAAGCAAGTCCACACAACATATCACTCCTGAAGTGTACCCCCTCCTAACCTTCAATAGTTCTCCCTGCACAATCTCCACAGCTCTGTAATGGCTGATGCAGTTACCATATTTCAGCCCTAATTGGGACGAAGCTACAGAGCCAATTTGGGAGGGTAGTTTGGAGTTCCTCTGTGACATTGTTAGGCATTGGGATGTCTTCTGCAGTGCCAGGTGTGGATTGTAATTGCCACTGAATGAAAAGAGCACCTCAGAAGTGAAGGGCTATTGTGGTTTGTTTGGGGTATGAGGGTGCTTTCCTCTGTTTCTGCTCAATAAGTCAATACAGACAAGATGAGATTGGATGACTTGTCTTGTTTACATCTTTTAGGTTTGTTTTTGGGGAGTTCTGTTGCCCTGAGAGAACAGCATTTGTTCTATGCAACCAAGGTGCACACTCATCAAAATGACATATTACTTACCAAGCACCCTCTGTAGTCTATTTTCTTCCTTCATCCCATTTTCTTCCGTGTAGCATATGTACTATCTCGTCCATGAAGCATTGCTCAGAGATGAAGATGCGTCTCACTTCCTGACCTTAACATGCCGCTCCTCAGAGCCAGGATCTATGGCAGCCATCTTCTCTCTAGCCAGTCATGAAGAAGCAAGAGATGTAAATGTCAGTCTGTGTCTCCTTAACACTCAATAAAGGGCTGGGATTGGGCCCACCGCTCCGCCAGTCGATTGGCCATCTAATGAGGAGAGGCCTTACCATAACTCTACAAGATTCACTACTGTTTGTGTTTCACCAGAGGCCCTAGCACAGTAATAATTCTAAGTGGATAAATGTTTTCCCGATAACAAGCTGAAATAACCTGTCAGGCTGAAGTTGATGTAGACAAGAGAATCACACAATTAGCAATCAGTGGGGATTTATCCTGGAAGCAAGAGACAGAAGGCAGAAGGAACGTAGTCCTTTTCACTGTCTGGCAAATATCAAGGCTACCTTGTACAGATATGTTCTTTCTTCTGTTTTTCTTCAACCTGTGTGTCATCAGTCACAGGATTTAGCTTTGTAGCAGCCCTCTGTGTTTTTACCTCTGAATGCCCCCTCAAACTAGCATTTAGCTTGTTAATGTAATTGAAATCACTCTAAGGGAAGGTGTTATGTATGATGCTCTTGAAATGAGACAATGCTGTCTAATCTCAGTTTATCTAGAGGCTAATTCCCACATTGAGAAAGGGAAGTAGCACAGAAATCCATTTAGATTTGTTTAACAGATAGAAATAATGACATAAGTTATTTTAAATTATATTAATGGTTCATTCTGCAACTACATTTTAACTGTGATGATTGTGCAAAAGCAGTTTGCCAACTGGTACTTACTTTGTAATAATTTTCAAATAAAGGGCTTTTTTAAGTATCCTAAAAAGACGAGATTACATTGTGTCAGACCATTATGCCTCTCCACACCTTATAATGTTAGAAGACACTCTAAAGTTGATTAATAACAACCAATTTCATCATAAAGAGTTAGGACTACTGTAGCTATTGTAATTAACCTTTAAGTGTGATGGACTTTACCGTATATTGCCCATTTCTATTACTGACCTACATATATCACACCAGAATATCACATCCTTGCATTCGAGGCCTCCCAGGAGCCTCGGCATACACTTTGTGTCCGATGACATCATATCCCCACAGGAGTGTGAATTATCTTGTTTTCGCCCGATCTCTCATATGTATTTTCTCTGCTGTTCTTGCACAAATGTATCACTTAAACCATTAGCAGCATCTAGCTCTTTCATTAGGATGAACTATATCATCCCCTCCCCGGAGGCACCCGCAAGCCACCGGACTGTGAGAATACATTTCATTGAGAAGGAATATTGAAGGCGGCGACATGCCTAGGTAAAGTATTACTTAATTTATACTGCTAATGTATAACATTGATTCTCTGTGGGGAAAATAAAGGACAACATATTTTCAGAGCTCACATCATTAAGGTTTAATAATTTAGACCCAGTTAGCGTGATAATAAATATACTAGGTGAACTTAAGTGAGCCTTTTGGTGATGAATGCAATTAGAAAACATTGCACTTACATAAAAGAGTAATATGAATGGGGTGTAGAAATTAATTGGAGTTGGAGAAATAGTGTGGCCTGCGGTGTTTCACAGAAGGGATAAAAACAGTCTATTTTTCCAGGAGCCCTATCCTGAATACTAACCATCCCCTGCATGCTGAGTTGCCTTATCAGTATCTATATAACTAACAAATGGCTTTGTTAAAAGAAATTGGCTTCAGCTTCTTCTCTTCTCCAAATGCAAAGTTTGTACTCTCAAATTAAAAGACAGTCATAATAGGCATTTAGAATCCTTGTGAACAATTTATTTTTATTTTTCTTTGGAAATAAAACAACAATAAAATCTGTACATTACCCTTCATGATTCTGGTACATCATGAGCTTGGGAAAAACAGGGATAAGATTATATTTCTTTTCATACACTATGTTGATGGGACTAAGGTACCTTTTAAAAACTACTGAGTATAAAGCACATTTTCAATCCTTTTAATAAAGGTGCTTAAAAGTGTAAAGCTGTCAATTAATGTCAGATGCTGTCTTTGAAAAAAATGACCAATAATATTGTTTTCACTTATAAACATTGGAGTAAATAGGTCTTTGTACATCACTTAAGACTACTATCTGTCACTTGTCCATCCTCACTCACTTCATTTTTGTTCCAAACAAACATCCAACTTTGCCATCTGGAACATTAAAAAGGCACATGCTAAGATTTGTGATCTTACTCAAAACTACTTAATTTTGCTTTATTTATCAACGGTTTTCTACGTTTGTCAGCTGAACATTATTTGTAAATCAAAATAGTAAAAAGCCACTACCAAAGATCTTCTAAGTAAACTAAACAAATAGGGCACTTGTAAAGGTGCCTTTAAAAATAGTTTTGTGTTACTAGGTGATGAATTATCTTATTGACTGTACTGTATATTAATAAGAAGGCAGTCAAGTCAAGCACCTTTACACAATACTGTTACATTTCTACTGAATAAGCATTAAAGTCACATCCTTGAATTAAGTAAGATGTTTGTTTAGCTTCTTAGAGGTGTTTATAACCTAGTGTGTATCATCACAGTGAAGTAGCCTTGTTGGAATTTAAGAAATCGTAAGATTTTAACTTGGTATAAGGTGTAACTTTAACCCTTATTTCATCAGGTACATAAGGCCGCACTATTGCACCTGAAATGATTTGATTACTTGCTGAATCGTTCACACAAACCCTTCCAAAGAGACTGAGGTATGAGGAATAGTGTGTATTTTGTATCACTGATAATGTTCCAGCCAAAAACCTTACTCTTCTAAAAAAGGTGGAGACCTTGCAGGTTTTTGAAGAGCTTTCACAGAGCTAGTTTTTATACCTCACCAAAAGATTAATACTACGCCGCCCTTGAAAAATGAAAATCAAAGGTATCAAAAAGCTCCTAGGGATTAGAGCCGGGGAGTCTGATATCAAGCCCAGTTTACTCTTTATGATGTCATTTTCTTTTTATGGAGGAAGCAGGGGGTGAAAGCTCAAGGCAGATATGGGATCCAGGTTTGGGGTAATCTCCTATATACCACAGTGTATAAATCTGCTCCATTGATCTCTGGAATCATGCTTCTATTGACAAGAGTGAGTCTCTCTTTTTGAAAAGTGATAACTGTGCAGGGCAGTCCCACAAAACATTTATAGATGTCATTCCTGCCTTGGTCTGTGCCTTTGCTCTGTAATAGCTTTTAGCGTCATGTAACACTTCTACGTGTGAGTGAATGCACAAATGTGTCCGAGACCCTGCTGAGTAAGTTTACGCTAGCCGTTAATCACTGTCCAGGCCAGCTGGCTGTAGCCACTGGGCAGGTGGGCCTGTCAGGTTGGCAGCCTCAATCATGCAGCACTGAAACCGGAACCCTCAGGGACAACCACATCCCTGATGTCTCTCAAGTGTTGGTGCTATTTTGACTGATACTTTAGATAACAGTTGGGTGTGTTAAATTTGCCCAAGAGTGGTAATTAAATCCCAATAAACAGACACATAAAACTGCAAAGGAAGACATTATGTTTTCATTTTGTCTCTGGTTTTGTAAGACTCTAACATTACTTAGATTCATTCTTTGGTTTGTAGAATTGGATATCTTTCCCCTTTACTAATCGTCTTGACTTCGAGGGGTATTTCTGTGAGTTGTGGTGATACTGGGAAGATTTTCAGCCAACTGCAGAAAAGGTGCTACAGGGATTTCAAGTGGACTGTCTTTGTTTCTTTAGATTCACTCAGTTGTAAAGATAAGTGTCTGTTGGTTTATAAATGTTGTCATGGTCAGTGGTTATAGTGGTGAGCAAAATAGCTCTGGGTTGAAAATACTGGAATTTTCTGTTGAGATGCTAGATTGCTAATTAGCTTGTTCAATTAGGTTTATCTGCAAAGACACACAATGCTCAACCACCACAGTGAGCATAAACTGTCACACATGACTTTAAACCCTTGATCCATCACACACCCCGAGACTTTTCATCCAGAAATCCTTTTCTCAAACCACCCTGCCATCTAACCAGCTCACTAATGGACAGAGGGTCAGAGGTGTTTAGCATTTTCACTGTAAGCTAACACTGTATAGGGGGAGGGCACTGTGCAGCCTGTTCTTCCATCCATCGCCCTGAAGTGGCTCTGACAGGCAAGCATCTGTGGCCCCAGGAGCTGACAAGTGTCCTATGAACCACAGAGGAATCTGGGACCCCAGATTAGCACTGCAGGCCACGATGAGGATGTTTTTTGAGCTGTGAGATTGAGGAAAATTTGAGGTATTGTGGGTCAAAAATTGTTAGAGTATGGACGGTTCAAGTGACAGTGTATCCTAAGTCAGGAATTTAATATACTCTATTATGAGATATGATTATACCTTCCCTAACCAACTCATCGCAAATTGCTTTCTCTTAATAAACGTAGTGTTTCATTCATTCAAAAATATGTTGCATTTGAACATATTCCACTAAATAATTATGTTTACCACAAAAATGTAATAATGTATACTTTATGTACAAATAAAGATCAATATTTAACACATAATGTCTTGTTTGTTAATTTTGTGTAAAAAAAAAAAAAATCCAAGTGTACAATAAAGTTGGTGTTTGATGTTACTGAAATATTAGATCAGGCACAGTGACTTTCTGGAGTCATTGTGACATTGCATGTTTCTGCAAATTTAACAAACAACTTAAAAACTTAAAACATGCTAATTAGTGAGAATTATAAATACTAATAGGCTGAGCTTTTTTTTTTTTTTTTTGACAGACCCTATCACTGCTTCTTGCGTCTTTCTCAGTTAGGCTAACTGCCTCCTGGTTGTCGCTTTATACTTAACAGACAGAGTTCTATCAGTCTTCTCATCTAACTCGCCAGAGTTAACTGTTCCTTTAAACAAACCAAGTAAATGCCCTGCAGCATGTGTGTGCTACTGTACCTTATGTGTCAGTAGATATACAAATACACACATACAGTAAGTACACAAACACTGTAACACACATGAAAACTCACTACTGTTTTGTGAGATATCACAAGATGAGTGATTAAAGTCAGCAATGAATTAGCAGCTCCAGTGTGCTGGGGGGATGTTGTACAGTTTATAAATGACTTGAAAACAAACCAGCTTGGCCTTTCTTGAGTTTCACACGGCCATCAAACTGTCAGGTTCAGGAGCACACATTTTTCCTTTAGTGTCTCCTCATCCCTTGCTGTGCCAGTAAATTGTCTAAAGAGCAATCACAGGCCTTCTTTTTTCTCTCAACTTACATGCATAAAATATCTTTAAGACATATTAATTAAATGACCTACAGTGTTTGATGTGACACTTACTTTTAGAAGTCATTGTAAATTTGGTTGAGAACATGCTAAATGCCCTTGATGAGCACATAAAGTACATAGCATATCTTCCCTGCAAAGTGTGTTCCTTCACCCTTAATTCAGTGTGAATTCTTTGCAATGTACAACAGTGATAACTCAGCCTGAACTTGATGTTAGTCAAGGGTGCCACAAGAAATCACAGTCATAAAGTTGGGTGCTATAGATTATATACACACATGTACATTGCACACATATTCACATCACTCACAGCTCTGTTTTCAGTCCTGTTTAGAGCTGTGTTCCTGTGGGCATGATTTATAAAAACATGAGTGACAACACGTCCTACTTGGCCTTTAAAACCTACGTAAGTGGTGCTCTGCTGAGGCCAGCTGAGACCAGTATTGATAGTTGGCATGGGAAACATAAATTATTGCTCTCTTACCAAAAATGTCATTCAATCCCTACCTCTACTTGTCAAGTTTGTCCTCTTGAACTGCTCAGTAAATCAAACCACATGTTCTACCCAAGAATATTTTCCAGATCCACAGGCTCCGCAATTGCCAAATGAACTTATCATTCAAAAACTACTCGCCTATCAATTTGAGTGAAGGATTGATTTTGTAAAGGGGCCTGTGTCCTCCGCACTGTCCTCTATTCTGTAACTGGTGTCCATTTTCTCCAGCTGTTAAATAAGCGCACTTTGTGTTTCTAAGGCATTTATTAGTGGGCACGTGCCACTGAACAGCCTGTCACAACACTAGTATTAAAAAGAGATACCCAGGGCCTATTTTGAGCAGTAATGACCTGGGGGCCAGTTAAAAGAGCTGGCACTTTATGTGAACATGCCATCATCATGGAACAATAATGACCTCAACTGCAGTTCTTATACATGGCTCTTCAGAGTTCACAGTGGCTATCCTGAAAAGATAAACATTTGTTTGTATTTGGATTAGTTTGTATTTTCAACATAAATAATCAGCCAGTTTGTACTTTAAAGAGAAGTATTATGTATACTTTCTATACAGTGGGAGACAAGTTATATAGAAACAGTAAAACTGTATAGACAGACAGGTTGCCAGTCTACCACAGGGCTGACCCTAACCCTAACCTAACTGCATGTCTTTGGACTGTATGAAGAAACCAGAATACCTGGAGAAAACCCACATGGACACAGGGAAAACATGCAAACTCCACCAAGAAAGGTACCTTGAAGTGATGGCCTTCTAGCTTTGAGGAAACGGTGCTATACCACCATGCCATCCCTTCAACATGGAAAACACAGTTTTCAATATCCTTGTTATGATCATTGATTGTTGCAAATTACACTTCTAAAATAATTTCTTAAGAAGGTTAATACTGTATCTGAATCCACATGAGTTCTAACCCCACTAAACTGTATAGAGCCAAGCGTGATTTTGTCCATGGGAAATTGAGGATCGTTTTAGATGCAGTTAGCACTGATGACATCCTGGGGAGTTGTTTACCTAAATATGATTTAGTGATAAAGAACTCAAATGTGTTGTCGTTCTCCACTCCACGTGTAAATCCTCTCTGCATCACTGCTGAAGCGGTCATGAGTATAGGAATGGATTCCCTCACTGGCTTGAGAACATCTGCTGGGCTATTTAGCTAGTTAATAGATCAGCCTGGAAAGAGAGAGGGGAGGAGAGGAGGTGCAGGTGTTCCTGGCCAGAGCCAGAAGACATCAAACCAAAAGCCTGGGCCAAATCCACCAGAGCACAAATTGAATGACTCACAGCCTCTCACAGATAATAAAACAAGCATAAAGTTTGTTGAGGTACAGGTGGGGGTATTTTGCACCATACTCAAGAGAGACTAGGCACCAGCCCGGTACAGGGAGAAAGGTAATTGGATGCATATGGGAGGAGGTAAATGAAAGAATTTTCAGAATATCTCTGTGGAATACCTAATGGGGACAGGACAGAAAAGGAAATTAAAAATTATTCGAAGCAGATGGACTGTTCTTTGAGTTTTTCGGGGAAATTTATTAGTGTTGTGAAAGAAATGTGTCTGTTTATTTTGTGCTGCCATAAAATGAATGGCCTGCTGAGTTGTGCTTGTGTTAGTTTATGACTGCCTGGCCATTATTCATAATTTAGAATGCATTTGTTATCGATTCATGATTTTGCATGATTTATTGGTGCTTGTCAGGTTTCATTCAAAACTCCACCAGTTTTATTTCAACAGCAGGCCCAGAGTTTATGAAAAATATAAACAAAGTTGGGCAATATATGGATACAGTTTCATTTGTAGCTTATTACATAACAGTCTTGGCTGGATTCAGATAGTGCCTCAATGTAATTCATTTGTTCCTGTTATTTTTTTATAGCCAACAACAATAAAATGAAATGTTCTAGAATACAGTATCAGTCAAAAAACACTTTGTAATGGAAATGTTGATGGGGAAATGTCAAAATCTCTCCAAGTTCAGACACTGTTTAAAGTTCAGTGTGGTCAGGTAGGAACATAATATTAACAATTGATCAGGAACAGCAGTTTTGTATTATGAACCTATCCCAAGAGAATTTCTTAGGAAGCTGTTTTATTCCTACAGCAAGCATCATTAAATCTACTGGCTCTGGACGTCTGAGAACATTAAGGTTAGCACTGATATTCATCCAACATATGGTTTCGCTTTGGAAGAAATATCTCAAATTAAAAGTCTCACAATAAAAGAGGGTCAACTCAATCTACTATAGCTGTACATGTTCTGTTGTAAATTCAGCCCTACTTATAAGTTCACCTTTAATTTTCCCAACATTGCAGTTACAACTCATGAAGATAAACAAGAACAAACACTGTCACTGATTGAAAGCAGCTGATGGCAGGACCAGCCAATATCAACAAAGCTGTAACTGTGCCCTCTATAGGCAAAGAAAATGTTAGTTCCAAATCTCCACTTTGGCACCACCTGCAGCCAAAGAGTGTTAAAACTAAACTATACATGGCGACATGAAGTGCCTACATCTGTAGGTGCTGCAGGGGCTCTGTATTTAAAACCAAATCAGAGGTTAGGCAGTACAGAATATTACAGTAAATACACTTACATACAGTACATTTGTTACAGTTGTGCTTCTTTTTACTGTAATGTTAGATAAGAAAGGTATGGTCTAGATTATCATTATAATAATATTAATTTATACCAAAGATTTGGAGCAAAGGATAAGTAAAAAAAAATACTACTACTATACACATTGGAAAGGAACAGATGTACAGCACTGTTGGTGGATGAGACCATAAAAGGCTTTTCATTTCTTCACAGATAAAAAATGCACACACGCACATAAAAAAAAGAACAACAAGAAACAGGCAGAAGTGTCTCCATCTGAATCATTCACTTCCTCTTCATATGTGCCCCTTGGAGCTGCAGGCCAAGAAGGGAGATATGTTTTGAGAATTGTGAGAACAAAAACAATTCTCACCTTGAGATAAACAAGAAGCATCACCGAAGCCTGCTCCCTTCCTGCTGTGCTCAGTTCCATCCAGGACAACCAGGAATTCAACCAACAGTGGAGTTCACCCACTGTCAGTATAAATAAAATACTAAATCCAATGAGTTCTGACAAAGCAGTGTGTAATGGGATTTGATGTCTGTGGGCATAGATGAGGAGACAAAGTTGGAATCAGTAGAACAAAAATAAAAACATGTTAGGAAGAAAATCAAAGAACAAAAAAAATCATAAACTTATTTGCATAGATGAAGAAAGCCTTTGTTCTATTCCAGCTCAGTAAAATTATCTGAGCCTGGGTATTGGAGTCTGGAGAGTGCAGGGTGAGAGCTAGTTGCAGAGAGGAGACTATAGTCAAGGTTATGCCTCGGAAGATGATTGATGCCAGGCTGGGCTATTCAAGTGTTTTATTGTTTTGTTTTTTTGTTGATTTTGTTGTTGTTGTTGTTGTCTTAGTGAAAGTCTAAATGTCATGCAGCCTAAAACAGTTATGATCAAAGCAATTAGCATTTGACTTGACATTTTTGAAAATCAGAACCAAATTAATTTTGGTAAACATAAGAGCAGGTACAGCCTGCTGGTTTGCCATATGCGATTATCTTTCCAGCAGCAAGCTGAACTTCACATCATCGGACTGTGCCTGTTTCTTCTGGATCTACGTAAACCGAACTGTACCTTTAAAGTTTCAGATCGGCACAACTGACGGAAACAAACAAAACCCCTCCTGACAGCTCAAAAGCTTTTCTGTGTCTGTCTGGGACTAGTGACGCTCCACGAAGTGACACATGGTAGAGGAAACAATTTCTTCATTAGTAAGAGGTGAAACTGTTTCAGAAAGATCTCATTCACTGTGCAGAAAAGGAATCAATAGGCTCCAGACTGCGACTTCAACTGAAGTAAATTAAGCTCATGGTTGACTAAATCATTTGGTGATGGAGCTTCTTCCCCGCATTTTTATAGATCTTTGGCATTGCTGACTAAAAGGGCAATGACTGTTATGTGTGGATTGACCCCCATTAGAATGTAAAGTCATGTAAATCAGTTTAATTGAGGGTAAAGCACAGAGGAGGTGTTGAATCAGAAGTATAAAAGCAATAAAATCAAGCACATATTACTACGGTGACACTTACTTTATTGTGGATCAATTAGTACATTTACAATTATTGGTTACATATGAGAAGTTAAATGTGGAGCTCAAGTACAGTAAAGAAACCAAATCAAACAAAAAAACAGTAATGCATACAAATGAATTTAAGTTACTTTTTTCTTACCATTCACTGGGTTTGCATTTATTCTCTATATGCAGCAATTCGTCAAACTGTGAACATGCAAGCGATTAGTAGGAAGAGATCCATGCATGTAGCAAAAGACCACAAAAGCCACTACTATTTAATGTAAAGGAGAAGAATACTCTGACTGACTGAGCTCAGAATGACCTCTTTTACTGTTTTTGTTAAAACACTGTGACACAATAAATCATCTAAATGTACAGTTATTTGAGTACACTGTAACCAGATACACAAGTTTCTCTTTTTCTGTTGCATGTCTGACAGAGCAGCTGCTCAAGGCATTTTACTACCTCCGGTGGTCAATACATGTGTCATTTTTAATGCTCCTCTGGGATCTGTGTTATTAAAACATACTTGCTGTTACCATCAGTAACCACATTTGGTGCCACATCACAAGAGACTGAAATCTTAAATTTGCTGTAATTAATACCTTTATGCTTAACAATGGATGAAATAACTATGTGTATGTGCAAAATGACACTTGTGTCAAACTCACAGACAATTATTGCTTGACTCTCTGGGTTTCCCCCAGCTCTATGAGGGCAGTATTTTCATTTTGTTGTCTGCAACTTTTTAGTTTTAGTTCAGTCTCACTATTCTCATTAGTGTTATTACTCATTTGCTTATGTTTATTTATTGTTGTTGTTGTTTTAAACATAAAACCTCTCAGGCAGCAAACAATCAGTGTAACAACTCCGTGGTAGAAATAGTGGAGCATTTAACAACTAGCCAGCCAGACATTTTCCTCAAGAGCTGGTGGAGACCAAAACAGAACTAGAATCAATGTAAAGATTGGACTTACATTTGATGTGGACATAAACACTAACTTCAAATACATTTTAATGTTGTTCCATATGAGCTGGATGTGCAAATAGGTAACTGTTATCACATAATAAAACTGTTAACAGATTGTTGTGCGGTTCCCAAAGTGGATAAAAAAATAGTTAGAACAGGTATAAGGATTATATTTAATGTGATTTGACAACTTTCTCAACACTACAAATCTCATACATTCCCAGTACTGCAGGTCACTTGACTATAACACAACACCTGTCATTCACATTTAAAAGTTGCAACTAGGAAAGTTACATTACTAAGAGGATACCAAGCATCAAATCAAGAGTTAAAGTTTCATTCGTAATGTTGTAATTAGATGCACCAAAACTAGCATCTCTACCAATCCTCCCGCTGTCCCATAATGAATGAGAGACTTGCTTAAAATGAAGTGGCATTTCAGCAGGAGTACAGGGCTTTGTCATGATAATGGATGCCAATAACTTAACCCCGCCATTTTAGACATTAGTTTCCTCCCCTGCAACTCGTGCTTCTGGAAACACTTTTCTGCTTAGCCTCTACCTCTGCCACCTCAAGCACAAGACAGAGAGGAAGATCTCATGATTATACCAGCTTTGGGTTTTACTCTTGTTTGTCTTTGGATGCATTTGGATTTCTTAAAAGGTTCAAGATGTGTGCAGACAGACAGTGACATAGAGAGGCAGAGTTAAGGTGAGAGGAAAAAGAAAGCAGAGTAGAAAACAAGGCTGTTTGAACCGACAGTGTAATGTAGTCAGGATGGAATCTGTCACTCAGCTTATTGCATGTTGATGACTCAGGGTAGTTTCAGCTGTAAGCAGGTCCTGATTTATGGACAGTCTGTGAACTCCTGCAGGCAGTGAGGTACGGAGAAGAGGGAGATCACAGTCCCACAACCGCAACAGGGCCTTTTTTTTCAACAGAGTATAAAGAGAGAGAGAGAGAGAAGGACTGAGAAAGAAAAGCAGGGCCTGCATTTTTCCCCCATCATGGCAGTCTGCTTTGCACGGCAATTAGCTGTGTCCTCATTTAGTTTGCCCCGTCCCAAAGGGTAATGAAAGTCATACATCATCTTCAGGGCCTGCTAATTATCCAGCTCAGTTGCAGGTAAGCTTTGTAACCATGAGAAGGCCCTGTCACCCAGATATTTATTGCTCTTCCAATAAGCGGGTAAAAAATACTCTCTTGAAAGGTTGCCTGTACCAGGCAGCTCACATCCTTGACATACCTTTTCACAAATGTGCTAGTCAAAGGGGAAATGTCTTCATTCCACATAAATCATCTCTTCTGGTGCAGCAACAAAATGTTCGGCCAGAGCAGTGCACAAGTGCTGGAAACCAGAGAACGTAAACATTTTGGGGGTCAGCTTGTCTGTGTAGATTTACATGTGGATGGCTAATGAAGGAAACACAAGTGAAATACTGTACTCAAACAGTTTCTCAAACTTTACCTGCTCCTGCTGTTCCAGTGCCTATTATTGAGAGACATGCATATTTGGATTGTGGTCCTCCTGAAACGCATAACAGATTCTTTCTTAAAGATTATCTCTCTCAGGCTACTGGAAAAATACAATGGACTGACACCTCCCGAGGCCACAGAGACTGCCAAACAAAGGCTCACAGCACTAGCAAGTAGGCTCGGGAAATATACCAAAAAGACAGAGGCTAAAAGGGTATATGCCCTGTTCTCCAAAAAAACATCCAAAGTGTAGTGAAGGTGGAAAGACTGATGGGTTAGAACTGCAGGGGGCCACAGACACAAAGACTAATTATAGGTACCTTGGTATCCCACAAATGCATGGGAACCATGATGAGGAGGCAAGAAAGACAGCAAAAGACGCAATTAGTAATTACAAATAAAAACCTAGGTAAATATTTAACGTATACTGTATAATACCAGGAGTATAATACTTGTATAATACTGAACTGACAAGATACAGCCACAGGAAGAAAAAAATCATACATATACAAATAAATTGCACAGTCTCCAGAACCTAGATACTATATCATATTTAAATTGCACAATTCAAATTTCTCAAAAAAATCCTCTAATCTGGATGAAATGGGAATGGATAAATAGGAAATGTTAGGAACTTGGTGAATGAAGAGGCAGCAGAAGGCAAATGTTTCACTGCTGTCCTGTATAACGTGACACTGTAAATCCAGTGTGATGTCCTGACATGTTTGAATGTTTGGGCCCACATTCGCTGTCTCCTACATATACAGATCGGGAATTTGTCTCGGTCCAGTGATTGTGGCCCTCATTCCTTTCTGCTTTCCTGTTGTTATCTTCGCAACACTATCCTATCCACCTTGAGCCTGCTAGCTAGTGCAGCCTGGGTATTGGAGTCTTGAGAGCGCAGGGTGAGAGCTAGAGGCAGAGAGGAGACTAATTGTCAAGGTTATTCCTCGGAAGATGATTGATGCCAGGCTGGGCTTTCCTGTCAGCCTGTCAGGAGGCAGGAATGTTTAATGTTCTCATTATTGGTTACGCTGTTGTGTATATTTCTCTGTCAGCGCCGCCGAGCCATCTGAACTGCCAAAGCACTTCAAAGGCCTGCAGGTCATTTATCTTCCCCTGACGCTCCCAATGCTCAGCCTCAGCTGAGTGCCAGTGATTTGTTATGACTTGAGAGCTGGCTGACAGACAGGTCCTCTGTAAGGAGGGGGAAAAAAGGAATCCTTTTTGTCACACTGTGAAAACATCAATGTTCCCGTAATGGGCTACAACTGTCAGTGGAGGCCAGCACCTGACAGTTGTGTGGCCTCACTAATTTGCAGTCCCGGTGACTTGCACTCTTCCCAGTTTAGATTTGGTTGTGGTGTCACATACAAACAGGCCGTCATCTGTTGTTCACTACCGTAGGGAGGGTTAAGGAGAAGAGGGAAGGCTACACTAATTGAGGATACCTCACCTTTTTGTATTAATCATCAAGCCTACATATCTTTCTTTTAAATTCAGTGCAGAGTGATGAAAAGACAAATAACCCTGTCTCACATGAAGACGGGGAGGAAGATATGGCTCAGGAACATTGTCCAGAACGTGGGTGAAAATAGAGAGAGGGAAAGTCAGAGGATAAGAGATGGAGGAAGGAGGTGAGGAGAGGAGTTTTCACAGAAGGGAACAGAGGAAGCTAGAGTGGAAGAAAAGGAAAAGGTGAGGAAAGGGGAGGCGCATGGTTGCAGCGAGCGAGGGGGAAGAGAGGAAAATCAGATCTTTGTTTCCTAGGCCATGACATGATTAATCGTTTTCTTCTGATCTAATTTTGGAACATGAAAAACAGCACATTTGTCTTGAAGAAAAATGATGTGCCGCGCAGTGCAGATGGAAATTTCAAGCCCTGAAAAAGATTAAAGTGAAATTCCACTCCTTAGGCCTAATCATGAGTTGTAGATTATACTGACGTCCTAACCAGATGGTGGGTTTGATTTCCCAGACCCTACCTCATATTAATGAATACTAGACTGTTATATTTGACTTTGGTAAGTGAAATGTCTATCAGACCTAATGGACTGCCAGCCAAACTAACACACGATGCACCTCTTTCTGCTCTTTCTGCATTTTTCATGCCTTAGACTGGTGCTCTATGTAGAGCATTATACATTTCCTACCATTTCTCACTATGTTGTCGCCTGTGTTGCCTGCTAAATATTTTCACACAGATGGTGGAGAACAAGAACAAACTTGTGTCCACAGCTAATTTCCTCCCATAGGTTAAGGCCATAACTCTGGACTTACACATGTCACCTGGGGCAAGCAGAGACAGAAACTCAATAGTAATGTGATTCAGCTTCCAGCCAATATGACTGCATACACGGCAGTATGTTAACCAACCTAATTATGAGAAGGGTGATAAAAGGAGAAGAGTGGGTGGCCAGGCATTTCATCTCAGTACACATACAGTCGCCCTGTAGCATTGTCTTTTCCCTATCGGAGACCATCACACACAAACAGTGCTGTATTTCTTTTCAAAAATAGCCCATTTCTCACTTCCCAGAGACAAACTGAGCTGCACAATTAGTAGCAAACTACTCACTGCAAAACTAGTTCCTGTTTCTAATATTACATTTCTAGATAAGTAATGGATGCATATGTTGTATAACACGTTGTTAATACATTACATACCCCCCCAAAAAAATAAAATCATATATATATATATAAAACATCAAAATAGGATAGTATAGTATTTATTAAGTAACACTGATACTAATTTCAGTATCTAAGCTCAACTGCAAAACAGCAGACATCAGCTTTATTTAATGTTGCTATTCATTTGTCTTTTGCTCCATCTGTTTACCATAGGGGAATAGTCCCACCTCATGAAAATACAGAGACAAGGCTTTGGATGGCTATGGGTCTTTTTGGCTGCTGGTGGAGTACTTGGAGACATTTTCATGTCTAAGCTAACTTTGCTTACATTTTGTCTCATAAGGTAAATCCAGTGTAATGTCTGCTTTCTGGCCCCATTTGAACTCTCCTGTCAGTTTCTGGACAGCCAGAACTCTAAAATCTAGTAGTTGACGAACTTCTGTGGCAGGCTGCCACTCTCCTTGTTCTCTAATATAGAAAATGCAAATGTTTGGAGGAAAATCTATGAACAGGGAAAAGACCAGGGGGAGCAAAGGGAGGGAGCAGCACAAAACTTTATTCATGAATATGCCAGGCACAGACTCAAAACAACAGCCCCCTGAAACTTGGATGGCGTCGCAAACCGCGTACATGAACGAAGGGAGACAGAGAGAGCACAATGCCAATATGTCACATGCTAAATAGTTTTAAATTAGAGCCTGTATGTGCCTGTTGGAGACTACATTCATCATACTCAGCGTTGGTCTGTTTCTTGCAACCCTGGCAGTAAGAGCTTCCACATGCCAGTATCGGCGCTGTGGAGAAACAGAATCGGGTTATCAGCAGAAGTTTACTTGTCTTTAATCAGCCTGTAGCTAATTACCAGGCTTCCACACAGCGTGGCCATAAGTCATTAATCATACGGGGCGTCTGGAAGCTCTCAGCTTTGTCCTGGACCACTGCAGCAGACAGGAGCTCCCTTTTCCATGATGGAGCTCTTTCCCTCTCTCTCTCTCCTTCTCTCCCTGTCTACCTCAGAGCAGCAATTCCTGTAGCAGCAATGGCGTCACCCATTGGGCTGTAAATTACAGGTCTCATTGTAGCAAAAGCTGTTGTACTTTTCGGTTTTCTCTTCCGAGCAGCCGTCTTTGTTGCACCATTTCCAAATCACTTCATTATTATTTAAACAAAACACACAGTGCAATATGTGCTGTGCTTGTTGGCGTGTGTTGTCAATCAACAATTCGGCACGTGAGGATGATGTCAGTGTTTTAGTGGCAACCTCACTAGCTAGTTAGCTTGACTGACGTTAGATTCTGTCAGAAGTTACCGCAGAGAAAGGTGCACTGATGAAAGCAGAGACAAGAAATAAAATTGTCATCTAGCCGGACCAGGTAATACATCATTCTGTCTACACTGCTACGCCCTCGCTCAGCAATGACTAAATGGACCAGGGCTGTTTTCAAATTACAACACAGTGGTGCTGAGGTCTCCACAAGGATCCATCCATGGTGCTTTGATGGCGATATTTTTAATCTGCCATTCATACAGCTAACAGGTTTATCAGAGACACATTATTCCATTAACATGTTTCCAGTGGTTACATTCAAGCAGCCAATGCCATGTTTGAAATAACAGGAGAACAAAAATCACATTGAAGGAGATGAGGGAAGTGGACAGAGAGCAGAGAGGATGTCTTCTTTCATCACTCTTCTCCCTTGGACAGCTTCACTCACTGTACTCCATCATCTTTTCACATAGATATTTTGTGACCCAACTCTGTTTCGGTTCTACTGAAATTCCATGTTCAAATGCACACATACGTATATGAGAATCATTGCAAATGAAAAATCTGAGACGAGCTGGCAGCTGCAAAATGAAGCTTTCCAGGTTGAACAAAGCATCTCTCTTTGCACCTCTGAGATAAACATGTTTCCCATCACAAATAGCACATACAAACAACACACAAGGTATGTGATGTTAAGAGATTTTTATGTGTTGCATGTACAGATTCTTGTCAGGAACCAAGAAACATTACCATTTTTGCCTTACTCTTCAACTACTTCAGCACAAGGTTGTGAAGACAGACGTTGCGTCATGTAAAAGTAAAAGACTGACATTAAATGAAAGATTGTTTAAAGTCAGAGCTGCCAAAGCTTTATGCTCATCATTTATCTTGTTACCAATAGATCAAATTCACTTCATGGCAGAGTCATAAAAATGGATGAGAATGTAAATGGCAGAGTGACCCATTCATCTTGTTTAAAGTGGCAAATGTAACATGCTTCTCATCCTGGGTGATAAACTCATACTTCACTCATTTATGAAGGATTCATTGTTGATGGTGAAACGTCCTGAATTTCATTACAGCAGCAGGTCTGCAGCAGGAGTACCTTGGCAGAGGTACTCCTGCTGCAGTACAGTATGTGTAAATCACTCAAGCTGCCTTATGCTGAGAACAGAGCAGGATGCAGTTTTTTGCAACAAGCTTTTCCTTCTGCCATTTTGTTAAAGCTCACAGAGTTTTATCCAAAATTCAAACTGAATGCATGCTATTTTTAAAGCCAGTTCACTCTTTTAAAAAAGATAGTAAGTGACATTTTTACTTCATGTGTTTTTCTTTGATGATGTTTCCTGAAAAATAACATCAATCTTTTTGATTTCCTTTCGAGAAGAAAAAGTACATGTGAGTGACTCCCATTTGGCTTTCCCGGCCTGAAGAGTTGTATTTCAAAAAACCTCAGAGGACAAAAAATGCAATCATGCCAGTAAAACTCAATATTTCTGCTGGACACAGTGAGTGGTGAGTGAGTGAAAGGGCAGGTTTTTCCCTTCACCACCAACCCACCCACATACACACACACACATTCAAAGCCCTTGCATACGCACAAATACACACATGCTCCAAGACAGAAACATACACACATTAGTCGACAGGGCAGTACACTGAGGTGGTTTATGCTTCTTGTCAGTTGGAGGGTGTGATGAAGTAATGATTAATATGGGGGATGTGTAGAAATGTAAATCTGTGCTGCAGCACAAATAAACCAGGGGGGTTTCTGGGGATGATTAAATGGACATTTCACAGTTGATTGAGCATACAAAAAGTCATCCATTTCCCCCTAACTCTGTAAACAGCAATGGCTACCCCTTTCCTGTGAAGTATATGATGGTCGTTGTGGTTTTATATGCACACACAGCCCATTGAAGACGAATGAGTGGCTCAATTTATATAACAACTGGGATCTCCTGATTAGGTAATTTATATGGAGGACAGGTTTATAACTGCTAACTCACTGTCATGTCCTACAACAATTATTCCTAAAATCCAGCTTTAAAAGCAGACTGTAAATTCTGCATTTTTGTTCTGCTGTCGTCAGTGTCCATAACTGGAGATCTGATTTTCAATAAATCTTTTTTTTTTTATTAAATAGAGGGCAATTACATCAAGAGAGGGAGACTTTTGAAAATGATACAAGCAGTCAAGAGTGGCATGTATAGTGTCTAAAACTGCCCTTGATGACCTTGGTTAATCTAAAAGGCTTCCAATTTACAATATGTGTCTCAAATATTTGAAAAAAATGAGTATTATCCTATAATGGGTCAGGAACTAATCTACTGTGGGTGAAGGTAGGAAGACATATTCACACAACGTAACATTTGAATAGATGTGGCCTAAATTCTCATCAGTCTGGTCAATATGACAAATGAACTGAAACAGTAGAACAAAAAAAAAAGGACTGAATTGCCACCAACTGTCATTTAAGCTGCTGCTACCACAGTTTGTATATATCAATAAACATACACTACAGCTGAGCTTCAACAGTTTAATCACAAAGCCAAATGTAATCACTGAATGTATACATGACTGTTAGGTCGTTTATTTTGCTGTTGACCCCAAGAGTGCTTTACTGTACTGGCATTGTCTCCAACAAGGAAATTACAGTTATAAAAATAACAACTCACTGTAAAACTATAAAATGTACAATTTCAAATTTAACAAGAAACAGGGCATTAAACAAAGGAAAAATATTAAGATACATAGATATCATATTACTGTACTTTGTTAAACATAAATAGTACTTTTGTAAGGAAATGGTGAAGTAAGCTCTTCTGGGCCAGTGTTGAAGACTGTGCGTGTGTGTGTGTGTGTGTGTGTGACTGTAACACAAAGTAAGATTTCCTGGACTTTATGGTTTTGGCAAGGCCAAGTAAAACTTAGAGACAAGCTAGTCTGGTTAGTCAGCAGACCAGCAGACCATGAAAACTGTAGGCTATTCAAAAGCTGCCATGTGATATTTTCTATGTTATGAGTTTATTTTTGATTAATTTTGAATTAATTAATTAATTGAAAGTGTTGTTAATGTGGGGCTGCAATGGTCCAATTAAAAAAATCGAATTAAAACGTAAATCAAATTCTGAACAACATCATTATCATTGTATTGAATATTGTTTTTGCTATTATAAGCTATCAGAATATTACAAATAGATATTGTTCAGCTTTTATTTATATGCGCCAAATGTACAAAGTGTCAAACATTCTATCATCTGCCTGACATATTACTTAGTAACACAGTGCAAACACACAAAATAATTATGAGCCACTGATATTACACAGCACTTTTCAGCAACTTTCTAGCTGACTGTACAATGGCACCAGATAAAAAAGGACGAGAAAACATGCAAGTTACATTAAAATTCCTTTAAAGTTTAACACTGTGGTCCAGCATCCACAGAAAATTGCTTTTGACATCTCCCTCAGTATATGTTGGTTTGTTCTGGACAGCATCTGGTGAGAAGTGGATGTGTGCTATTAACAAGTCCTCTGGTTGGAGTCCCACCCCAGCATGGCTGCTTGTAAATGGCACTCTCTTATGGAGACAAATCGCCCACTGGTTAGGGTTTCAATGAAAGGGGATACAGTTAGAGTACATAAATATAGCCGTAGGAAGCACCACTAACCATGTGATACTCAAACGACAGACTTTTTGTGGCTGAGAGCCAGATTTCACTCCAAATAGACTCAGCTTCCAGAACAGCTAAAAGCTCACAGTATGCAGTGTGTATGGAAATTAAAACTGCTGCAGAGCACCAGCTCAATTGCTTGATTTCAACAAGCAGATTTAGCTGAAGAGATGAGATGGATGGACCATTAA
>JAUBNQ010000007.1:12545418-12563437 GCA_032353495.1 Ctenopoma kingsleyae | reverse complement strand
AGCAAAAATGCTAACCTTAGCTGACTTTGCTATAATAGTGATATACTTTTGTCACAGCAGACAGTTTTTCTTTCTGCAATGAAAAAATATTTTTTTATGCTGTCATAGCAGCACAGAAAAGCCCACGTTTGAGCTATAACATTAAAAACAACTGTTTTTCATTCATGTGAGCTAGTTTCAGGACTCTTGTATTACGCATGATGGCTCATTGTCATGGCTCACTGATGGAATTGGGCCACTGTTAACATAACTTCTTTCACTTGTGCTTCTCTGCAATTTCTGCCTTGTAAAAAGACCTATAGTTGTGTCCTGCAGAAATAATGTATTATTGTAATTGATTAATTAATTTCCTTAATTTATCACTTTAAGTTCACTTGCTTTATGATTTATCTTAATGCATAAACAAAACAGTTCTTTCTCAGGACACACAAGTCTTATGTTATGTAAAATATGTCTCAAAACAGCATATGGAATAGTTTCCCGCTATTACATACTTTATGTGGATTAATTAGTAGGTAGAAGTAGTAGTTTAGCTTTTTTGCTTTCTGAATTCTGACAAATAAGAGCAGAAAGTTAGAAATAGTTTGATTTGACCAACGAGGGACCTTTTTGAAATATAAAAGGGCATGGGAAGTTAGTCACTCCACATCACTGACAATCGATCCTCTCATCCATCAAACCCCATGGACACCACAGTTAAAATGTGAAGTTTTTTAATAAAACTTTTGGTTGTATCCACTTTCCCTAAACATGATTCAATCTACGCCCACTTCAGCTTGTGATTTTCTTTGAAAATCCCTCTGAGAACGTGTCTGAACCTGCTGCATCCAGTCTTTAGTTTTTATGCGTAGGTGAATCAAGCAGTGAAACAGTGAAGCCTATGGAGCAAGATTTTCCACTAAATCAAAAGTCAAAAAGCCAAACAGTCACACCCTTTCTCAAAGTCAACAAGTGTTGACAATATAATGCACTGTTCTTCATAGTTGGTGGTGCAAATCATATCTACACAGTTCTCACAGGAAAAAATACTGCATCAAATATACATCAAACATGGTGCATCAGCAATAATTATACATGCTGATGACACATAATGCTAAATCAACTTTAATCATTTTAATATATTTAATTTTGTGACATATTTTAATGAAAAGTAGTATATACAGTATTAATATTTGCTAATCCCTGAATCCTTTATGAGTTAGATTATCACAACAACTTGGAAAGCAGAGAATTTAAAAGTAATTCAGCAAATACTCATACACACTTCAATATATAACTATATAGATTCTGGCACATATTCTAACTACTGTGTGAAGTCACTCCTATTAACATGTTTCAGTTATCAGTTTTACGTTTTTTTATTTTATTTTGTTGCATGGCAGTCAAGTATGTTTATTAAGAAAATAAGTCTGTAAAAAATGTTGTCATACTTGTGTATTTGGGTTGTATTTTTAAACACTTTTGTCAGTCACTTGGTAAGAAATTTGAACTTTTAAACAGAAAAGAGAAAGTGGTTAAGGGTTACACATGGCTTTTAAATTTTTTATCACCATGGATGTAAATGTACTTTTTATTTATTATTATTATTTTTCTTATTATAATTACTTCACTGTTGTTCATTTCACCAACTGTCAAGCTGGTAGCAATGTAAAACCTGAAAAATAGGCTAATATAATAAAACGGCAATATAATATTATTTTATGCAAAATTATTATTTATTAATATGCATGTTGTGGACATTCTTTGGAAGAAATATCACATGAAAGCGTATTGACCAATCATTTTATCTTGTGAGTCATGGTAATTGGTGGCCCACACACCTGGAAATGACATCATGTACTCATACTGTCATGTAAAGCTGGTGACACACCATCAGGATTATACACCAGAAGACAGCAATTATATGGTAGACTGAAACCTCAACCTGTCAAAAAAACAACTTGGAAAGCAAATGCCTTTATCCCCAATTATGCTGGATCATTCTGTCTTTGAGAGTCCACAGGGTGGCTCCACACAAAGATACATAATGTAAGAAGTGGTTTATTGTAGTCACACAGCTTCAAACAGAATAACCTTGTGATTGTGCGCCGTAACACCCCAAAGATGCAGTGTTTATGCATTGCTGCTTTCACATGGAGGCGAAATGCCCTTTGGAGCCAAGCCCATCCCTGACATTTTCTTTGCTTTTTACATTTATCAGTGACAGACAACAACCTCATCAGCACACTCCAACATACTCCATTAAGGTGCCTGGAATAAGGGTGCATTTCCATAAAATATTCTTTGTCAGAATCAGAAAATGGGCAAATTATCTGAACACTAAAACACCCCAGCGCACCGTAGATCCCAAAGCAGACAGAAATGACCTCAATTAGGCTGTCTAAGCACAAGAAAGTGTCTCACTAGTTAGAGATCTGAGTGGCATAGATAGATCAACACTGCCACTTCTCTCACATCACCTGGATGAGCACTTTACATTTGTAAATCAATGAGGAGGGAAACCACATGTAGAAGAGCTGGGAGGGATTCCTGTCTGCTTTGGCACAGATTTTGAGAACCAAATTACCTCTATTACAGCTCTCAGTTGGGGACTGCATTCTAGGATCAATCTGTCAGAAAAGGGTGCTTTAGCATTGATGAATATGACATGTGACCAACGACAGTGTTGATTTTTTTTTTTTTTTTTTAAATCTCCCGGATAATAGGCAGATTTAGTACAAATTTACCTGAAACGGTGGATCTGTTTACGACCACTGAGTCCCTGATTTGTTTCATGCTGCTCACTTTATGGCTTCATTACTACAGCCACAAATCTGTGGACACCTCAACAGCCCATATCATCGTAAATCACACACTGAGATAATGACAGTCAGTGTTCCAGCGAAGATGACACCTTTTAGTACAATTGGAGTGTGAATCCATAGTTTAAATGCAGGTACAGGTATCAGACTGTAGTAGGTTCATATAAAGCCTTAGATGGTAACAAACAAAGATAATATGCTCCTGTATCTGAGAAGTGTATAATCAAAATGTATTTGAACAATGGCAATCTATACTTGTAAAACATAATTGCAAGTAAGAAATATCAAGTGCCCGTAAAGTAAACAGTGCAAGCAAAGACATTATTGATAGGTCTCTTTTTTCCCATCACTGAAAGCTTATATATTGAAACCGCAGCCTGATAAAACAACCACACATACGTTAAAGATAATAATCGTCCTTTGACTTATGTCTGGCATGGGGCTGGACATTATAGCAGCTTCTCCCTATTGACACAGCTGTTACATAAACTATAGACTTGCCACTGCAACTACAGCATGTCTTTATGTTGTGCTACACACACACTAATGACAGCTTTAGTGGTGGTAATTCAGTAGGGTTGAAGATGGGGTTATATGTGTGAGTCACGTCCTGGGCTCCCCCCATTGCCAGATGTCCTGCCAGGTTTCCTGCAGTGTCTCTCTCCCTGACGATGTATGTCCCAAGAATCTAAAATGGCTGCTTTAGGTCTTGACCAGAACTTTGAAGCACACTGTATTTTAAAGTAATGTTGTTTCCAATTTTTTCCTAAAGTTTAGAGGTTGTATTTGGTTATGCTTGATTGCAATGTTAGATTGTCACCTAACATTGATGTATAGATTGATTTTTGACATGATCCACCAGGCAAACCAGGCACAAGTGTAACTGTGTAGCAGAGGAATGAGCATCTGTCTTCACTGAGGAATGGAAAATGTCTATCTGTAATATTTAAAGAAAAATATTAAATTGTACTCCTTTAGTAAGGCCATGACTTACCACCTATTTAAATTGTTTAAAGCGTCAACTCCCTAAACTGGTAAAGGTGTACAATAAAGTTTTTACTTCCAACATGGCATGTTTACAATTTCAGATTCTGCACAGTTTTCATTTGTTGCACATGTTAATAATCTAAAACTAACTGTTATTGTTCAGTGGGCCAAAGTAAGGACTACCCTTATGCTTCAGCTGATTAACCTGTGTGCCCTCTCAAGACCTTCACCAGACTATTAATTTGATTAACAA
The DNA here is from genome assembly GCA_032353495.1 of Ctenopoma kingsleyae. Lineage (NCBI taxonomy): Eukaryota > Metazoa > Chordata > Actinopteri > Anabantiformes > Anabantidae > Ctenopoma > Ctenopoma kingsleyae. The sequence continues at coordinate 12,559,396 of JAUBNQ010000007.1, read as the reverse complement.
GCTGTCTCTTCAATCCATAAAATCATATTAAGCATTTTTGTAACAATGCTGAATATCTACCCAATGTCTGGTTTGTATTTATTATCATAATTAAATTATTTCATTTCTGACCTTTTCACTATGCAGTGATTTGGTGTCAATTTTTTTCATGTACACCTAAGTCCTTTTAGGCCTTGATGGACAAAGTGAATATTCACTTTAATACTCTTGCATACTCTAATCCCCCATGTTCTCTCTCCTCTGTGTCAAATCTCCACAGTGAGAGGGAGGGCTGGGTAGGTGGGAGGCTTGGTAATTCATGCACACATGTGCCTGCCTGTTCCTCCAGTGACAGGGCCAGGAGGAGGGGCACATGATAAATTGCCTTCCATCGGGGACCTCAGAGTACAGCCACCATGATGTGGGTAAAAATGGAAATTGCTCCCTTTCACCGTCATTACATCAGTTTAGGACGCGTGTGGGCCCTATACACACTATGAGAGTTTGTTTCGTCTGACTAACCGCTGCGCGATAGACAAGGTACAGCATAGCTGAGGAGGTATTCTAAATAAATAAGACAAACTGTGATACAGCTGGGTCAACAGTATGTCCAAAAGAACTGACAGAGCTTATGTTGTAGGCTGTAGCAAGGATTTATACAGAGGCAACGCAAAATATATAGGTCATTTTATTGCTATGTTGATTTAAAGCCATATATTATGGATAATTAATTGTGAACCCAATGATCTGTATGGACCGATACTGATTTATTAAGTTTTCTTTAAATTAACAGACCATAAAGGACAAATATGGCGCTAATTTTTCTTAGGAGTGTCACAATCAAAATCATCTGTAACAAGATGTCTAATGCCGTCATCTGTGCAAGAAAACAGAAAAAGCTAAATATTAGAAAAATGTGTTCATATTGGATATTAGTTGTTATTTTAACGGCTTTAAGTGGGATTTGAATATGTGCCTGGCCTTTGCAAAATCTAATAATTACTTATGGGTTTCAGTACTTGCATAAAAATCCCGCAACCTCGCACAAGTTAGATATTTTTAATACAAAATGTAATTCTGTGTACATTAGATTTACAGGTGGGTGAGATTATCAAATGCAAATTAATAGCATGCTGGTAATGGCCATCCAAACAAAAATAGCCCACAGTAATTTTGTATATAAACAGATGATATATAAACACGCCGAAATGTCTCCCTGGTGGAGCAGCAGAAGTTCGGTCCCAGCCTGCAGCTTTTTCATAGATTAAAAAGACACACACAAGTCGGATGCTTGTATATAAAAAAAAATCGAGTGCATTAAACCTGAAAGTTTGCAAGAGTCCGTCTTTCTCTAGAGATTCTAAAATAGATTTTAAGATATTTTAATTGAGCAAATTAAAATACACAGCTGTGCTCGTGATTTAAGAAAGAGAAAATTGACTTTTCTTTGTCACATTTTTTTCTGCATTTTTTTTTATAGATATTACTTCTAACACAGGTAAAGTTACAAGTTAGTCTACAACTGATCGTCCTCAAACAAATTATTGTAAAAAATTCACCCGCCAGCAAAATTAATTTTCTCATACAAATTCACTTTGTAAAGCCCGTTTGACTTACACACACACACGCTTCTCTCTCTCTCTCACACACACACACACACCCACACACACACAGAATCACCTCAGTTGCATTTTAATTTAAACTTTATAACACGTGTGCTCTGACTAAAGAAAATGTTTAAAGCTTCTCAATCATTTGGTTTAGAAAGAAAGAAAGAAAGAAAGAAAGAAAGAAAGAAACGCAAATTATGATCAAGCTGTAAAATGTTGTCCTTATATAACAGCAATTAACTTTTTTTTAAGCAGTAAAACACATAAATAATCGATATGCCTGTGTTGAGAAAATGATCAAATGAGGTTATCTTTAATTTAACAGGCCTTTTTAAAAAAATGTCATTGGGAAATAAATGTGGCAATTATTTCAAAATGAGAAATGTTCAGAAAATGAGGCACACGGAGATATGGAACAGAATGTTTCTTATTTTTTCCAGAATACATACAAAAAAATACCAATTCTCTTTCCAAGGTGTACACCTGAAAAATAACGGCAATTTAAAATGTGGACAATTTTTGAAATTTAAGAAACAAACATGCATGTAAATTATTTTCTTCTCAATAAGACATTAAATAAGAACAAATACAATCATATCAATTTCAAATTAACATCGAAATGAAGAACCCTACTTTAATTAGTACTCTAACATGTGTGTTTTCACTTTACTTATAAAGTTCGGTTTCATCATAATGCACTTTTTGAGTTGCTCAAATATTTTTACCATTTGCAGCTATTGTCTGCTTTTAAGCCGACAAATAAATAAATACAGTTGAAGTCCACGGATCCCGCCCATAAGTTTAGCGCTGTTAATATAAAAGTCTTTATATTTGCATTCTTAGTACTATAAACTTCTCAAAGTCATTTTTGCTCACTGGTATCCAAGCGCTGATGCTGTGGTGAGTCTCTGACCATACAGTGCATAAGGGGAGTAGTAAGGGCCGGTGGCTGCGGGGACGGGAACTGGGGCACCAGGGGTTGGCAGGGGACTTTTGGAGTAGGGGTGGTAGCGGCTGCTGAGTCCTAACGCGTGATGCGGGCTCCTTAGAGCCAAAGTCCCGGGGCTCCCGGGGGCTCCTGACGGTGGCATGTGCATATGGCAGGCCATGGCCGCTGCTGCAGCGCTGGCCAGTGATGAAGACCCGGGATACCCAGAAATCAACTTCTCAGCCCCAGTAAAAGCAGTATGTGTCCTCAGGTGATTCAGGAGCTCCTCCGAGGTGGAGAAACGCTTGTCGCATGGTCCATTTGCCGAAACCCAATTACAAACATGTGGGAGAGGGTCGTTGGGGAGCATGAAACCATATGGGTACAGGGGGTGTCCGCTAAACGATGGCGCCGAGGAATGAACGCCATGTATGGGGTGTGTCGGGTACATTAGAGGGTAGCTTGACTTGAGGGCGTTAGCGGCCGCTGCAGCTGCAGGGTCGTGCGTGCAGGAAGCACTGGCTGTGCCCGCTAAGTGGCTGGCACAGTGGTAACTGAGGCAGTAAGGGTCTCTGCACAGGCTGGCTGACATGATGGATGGTGGAGAAGCCCCAGCCAAAGGACTGGATCCAGCCTTACTGCAGCCCAGTGAACTAGCCAGCTGTGCGTTTACCAAGCTCCCACCGTGGGGCAGGAAGTGTTGAGGGTAGCCAGCATAGGCCCCAGCCAAGCTACCTGGGTAGGTCATACCAGCAGGAGGCAAAGGGAAAACTGTCTGGCCCGGTTTGTAAGGAGAAACTGGCGCCACCAGTCCTGACCCGAGAACGGATGCGGAGGATACAGATGTGACAGATGAAGACTCCGAGGAAGAGGTGGCTTTAGTGCCAGGTGTCGTCTCCTGGTGTTGGTTGACCTCCACGTTAATTCCACCACAACTCACGCTTATCCTGCTGTGGCTAGTGGTGCCAGACCCGTCCGTAGTGCCATTTTTATTACATTCAGACTCTTTCTTTTCATCCCTTTCCCCGCATTTCCCCTCTGATGGCATAGGGGAGGCTGAAGTGCTGGAGTTGGGGCTGCCTGTCCGCGGCGTGAACGGCTGGCAGGTGGCGCTCGGCACTCGGAAACCAGATTTCTCTCCGCTTGAGACGCCCGAAGACGAGTCTTTCTTATCTGAAGGTTTAGAATAAGGTTTGAAGCTAGATTTGTCATCCACACCGATGTCACTTAATTTCAAAGGACCGGATTTAGATTCCTTCTCACTAGATCCATTTGATGTTACGGATGATAATTTGGAAGAGGGTGGTGGGTCCGGTTTGCCGATCTGAGAGCAGGTCTGCGCCAGCAGAGCCAGCGGACTTTTCTTGGCATCTAGCTGCAAAAAGATTAAAAAGATGTTGATAAATGCTATGAACAGGGACATCGATTGTTTTTTTTATTATTATTACTACTACACATACAGCCTGAGAGAACGACATTTCCAATCGGAAATGTACATATAGTAATTACGCACGGGTCTTGTGTGGACAAAACTACAGTCGTGTTGATTATGAAAAATACAAAAATGTTCTATGTTACACACAAACACTGGGATCATAGTTGGACAGGCTTCACTACGGGATAACAGCGATATGCTCCCAAAACGTTTTTACACCCCAGTGAACAAAATGTAATTTGTATCGATAAGTATTTCATATTTCAAATCGTGTTCTTACCTCTATGGGGCTAACCGGGGTAGAAGGCAAAGGCTGCAGATACTCCGGGTGCAAAATGTGTCCAGACCGTGCGGTAAGCATTTTCAAAACCTTGATGGGAAGTCGGTTTGCTTGCCGTAGCGGATCAGCCGGAGGTGCGGAGTGGAGAAAAGGCTTGTTGATGCTCGCTGAGCTGCTATTCCGAGAACTGCTGCTTTCCCAGACTACACAAATATCACTATTTTTCAGGGCAGACGCCGAGGGCGACGTGATCATGTCCCAATTGTCAGGAAATGAAACGGCGATGCTTTCGTCAGATTCATTAAGAAAATCAAAAAAGCATCGAGCTTCTCTCTCTCTGGGAAAAAAAAGAAAGAATCGTAAAAAAAAAAAAATAGTATAATAGTATGTAATCCTGGTGGTAAAGGAGCGAGGCGCGGCAGCTGGAAGGAGACCGTGCGAGGTTATCGCAGATCCGTGTCTGCGTCTTGCACCATGAGCGCTGCGCCTTGTATGCGCCTGTGTGCAGGTCCTCGCTCTGTACTCCCGAAGTACGAACTGGTAGAAAATTTCACTTCAAAAGCAGCTGAATTAGTCCGAGATTAAAGCCTTTGCCGCCTTCCAATCAAATGGGACCCTGAGGTGATTGGAGGGTCAAGGGGATGTGACGTTCTCCTCTTTGTAAGCGCCTCTATTTTGACAGCTCGGGGGAGGAGATAGGCTTAAATATTTTGGTTGTTGTGAACGCTTACACTATTTCAGATGTGGAGCTACGGGTTGTAAGCGCACCAGGATACAGAACAGTGCGCTGTAATGTAATAGATGAATCACATACCTAAAAAATGCAAATTATAAAGTACAGTTTACTCACTTTAACACTTTAATTTCACCCACTATGAAATATACAATCGAGTTTTGTGTTGTTATGTCGTTAATTCAAATGATAGTTTATTCACCTCTTTTTCTGGGATGTGTTTTTAATATCAGCAGCACATACATTTTCATTAGTCTAATATCAAAAGAATCTAACTTATGATGGCAAAGTCTGGTTTCTGTGCATACTGTCACCGAGCTTTTCACTGATTCCTTATCATTAACATACTTGCAACATTGATCCATAACGTTTATGAGTTAAATGTTATTTAATGCGATGTCGTTATCCTTACACGTGTTTTATTTGCTTTTCTCTAAGTGTCTGAGAGACGCACGAAGAGTTTGTTACGTACGTCCAACACTGGGACTTTTTTTCAACCGGCAAACATAAAACCAACCACTTCAGCATGAATTCCCCAAACAGACAAGCGTTGACAGGAATAGACCAATGTAGTGATGGAGGGATGTGAATGTCACATGTTTTCAGTATAATATACACCGCCCTTCTATTTCTATCTCCACCCCTCCGTCAAGTGTCAATTCTGCTCCACCGCAATCAATCAGTTATTTGTCAGACGCTGTCAATCCACTGCTTGATTTATGTCAGCTATTGTGGCTGATTACATGCCAGTGTGACTGCGGGAAAAGAACAAATGTGAAGAGAGAGATTCTGGAGAAGACATCAAGTTTTTTTTTTTTTTTTTACAGAAAATAAATCGATTCTCGATCTAAGATTTTTGCATGTATCGACAATAGCTGACATCTCCAGTCCAGACAAGCACCACATTACACTACGGAGCTTATCCATTCGCTTGGTTATTTAACGAAGTCTGTAACTTCTGGAGTTCTTCGTCAAACACCTCGGAGTGTGCACACATGATGAAACTTTAATAACTTGCAGACAGTCCAGCTCACATGTTCTGCAGAGTAGCTGTTACTGCTTTAAGGTGCTAAGTTGCTCTTGCTGTAATCGGCCGATTATGGTGTTAACAAGAAGCCTTAGGAAAAACACCGGTGCCACGAACACAGAAAGTGCTTTATTAATATTAAAACTAAATAATAGAAAAAACACCACATGATAAAAATAGGAACATATGTAATTTTACATGTATATGTCCAGTATATGTATCTTATCATTTTTGAAATAAGTTAAATTAAACAATATACAAGAGTAAACACCCGTTCAAAAATGATCATGTGTAACAATCCGGTAAAACATCACGGTCTCTCAAAACAGAGCCCTGTCCATTTTGGCTAAACGCATCTGCTATTGTGTTGTTAAAACCTGTCATCTGCCTCAGGCACACTGTCATCTGCAACAAGAATCACAAAAAAACAGAGAACAAAAAAGAAATCCAGACATTTTATATTCATGTCAGCTCGATTTTATTTACATACAATGAAAATGATTTATTTTCTTTTAGAGGTAGAAAAGCGGAGTGGGAGAAAGAAAGGAAGAGAAATGGTCTGTCAGGCCGCTGAGAAAAGAAGTTTAAAATGCCTTGAACTATTCACCGCTTAGATGGCTAATCAGTATTGAGGCTCCAGGGCGATCGGGCAGCTTTTCAATGCGGTTTTCCTTTCATCTCAATCGGGATGGAGGCGCTCAATTAAAAGCCTATCAGTTTGTAAGTAAATCAACGCCTATCAAAGTTGTCACTTCAAACAAAACGATTATTATTGCAACCCGCCTCTGCCATTAATCTCTTTCTGTGGTAATCTGCTTGACAGGTCAACTTGGAGAGCAAGAAAACCTGGAGTGGACAGTCAAGGGGGCAAAATATGTTTTTTTGAAAAACAGACGGACTAAATAAAAACGTGCAGAGTGTCCATAATCTGCCGCAAAGGCTATAGTACATATAATAAAACTAACATTTAGTCCACACGGTAAAATGCTGAATCTATAAAAATTTACTAATAAAACTCACCTACTGCGCAAAAAAAAAAAAACACACTTTTCAACTAACATGAAAAAAGACATTTGTTTCAGCTTATAGGCCTACATGGTGTGCGTGAGTGACTGCACAGCTTTGTGAACTGTGTATGAATACATAGAAACAAGCTATAACTATCCATTTTATTAATATAAGTCATAATTTCGAGATAGTGTGTAATATAAATAATCAGCAGTTCCAGAATAGGCCAACAATTCTTTTCAATTTAATGTGAGAGTTTGTCACACGGGGGGAAAAACGTCCATATGAACGGAGCTCTATTCCTTCAAATGTTTTTCTCTGCCAAGAAAGAAAAAGAGAGAGAGGAGGGGGGGACGTTTCACAATATGCAAAGATGTGTGATTGATAACAGGCTTGCTGTTTTCTGCAAGGGCTGTCAGTGCTTGACACAATATGTGAGTTATTAGGGCAAAGAAGGGCAACCATAAATTTTCACTGTCAGGCGAAAACCCTCTTTATTGTCCGTATGACGAATGGGCTACTGCACCAGACACCAAAATACTCGGCATTCCCCTTAAATGGGAACACATTTTTGCGACCATAATTCATGATATTTAAATAGAAAGTTTTAATATCCTCATATATTTCATAACATTGACATGTTTATGAATCACACTACACATGCAAATACAACTATTTACATCTCGTGAGGAAATATGTTAGACTTGCAGGATTATACTTTTGAGCCATGTGTGGGACCGACTTGTAAAGAGACAAGACACAAATTCCACTCTTGTGATGGATTCATAACAGCATAAATTAGAAAACAGACAATTTAACAACTTTTGTAATTACAGACTTTTGTCTGAATTTTTATCTATTGGCTATTTATAATTTAAAAATTTTACAGACATTCTGTTTGGGAGAATACTGTTACCATAAAGTTATTAATTTTAGTTCAATCTCTTTTCAGTCTATCACGCTACTTTAAGACAACAGTCCAGCAATAAACAAAAGCCTTTCTTTGAAGATATGCGAAACAGCAGTAGCTTAACAGATACAGAAGACGCAGGCTTTAATTATTCAAATAATTAAAACGCATGCATGAAGTAGAAAAGATTTGTAAAACTCCAAGAAGGAAGGACAGATTTACAGGAAAATCCGTGACGCGACATTACCTGGATCATTGCCTATTAAGCTCCGAAGTGAAACGTCAGAGAGATAAACGGATTAAAAGAAAATAACACTGCAGCAACATTAGGATGTAGTCCTTGTTTCTAAAAGCAACTTATTTTACGTTACTCAAACACAACCACTCATTGCATTCTGTCAAACCTGAAGCACCGCATTCCGCACAGCGCACACAGAAGCCATGCAGACTCTCTCTCTCTCTCCCTCTCCGGGCGTGTTGCAGGGAGAAAGTGAGCTTTTCCGCGTATGGGAGGTCCCACGTGACGTCACATGACACGCAGCGTGGCACAGGAGAACTGTGCTGCTCTCAAACTTTTACTAAACGAGGGCGACTGTGGTCCCCACCGTATGCGTGTTTGCTCCACGCTCCTTTAAAGTAACACAGCGGCTCTTTTCACTCATTAGACTGTTTCAGCGGACACGAATAAGGAAACACATCAGTGAGGTCCGCTGGATCTCTGGACGCATGTTTTGAGGGCTCAGTGGCCTATACAAAAATGAATGAGAGTGAGATAGTTTGGTAAAGTTTAAAGTTTGGTTTCTAAAAAGCAAATCTCAGTAAGTTTACATTAATTTAAAGACTAGAATAAAACAAAAAGTCCTTTCACAGTAAGAGTGCAGAAAGAAAGTGACATAAAGCAACTAAGTTTTTTTCAGTTCTTTTTTATCTAAAACTTCAAAATTTCATTCCAAATCTTTAATAACACAATATTGTCACCAAATTTCACATTTTTCTGCTCAGTTGGAAGGTCTTGTTAGATTCAAACCCTCCATTTACAGATGTGGACAAATCTGTTGGTGTTCTATGAAAAACCCAAACTTCAACTTTTGATTTGTGATTTTAAACAATGCAATAAATAAAATTGGCATTAGAAAAAAATATATAGTAACCTTATTTTGTTACATAACTTTATAGTCATTTCTGTCAGTTTTTTTTCTGCCATCAGGTATCTTGGTTCACATTTATTGAGAAAACTGTCTCAGGTTTGAGGGATGCCTTCTAGAAAGCATGTTTCAGCTCTTTCCAGATGTTCAATAGGATTCAGATCAGGGCTCACAGTCCAGACTAGTCCAGTGCCCTAGCTCGTAGTTATTGTCTCTGCTTTTAGCTCAGTGTTTGGGTCATTATCTTGTTGGAGGACCCAGCATCTGCATCTGAGATCTAACTTTCTGACACTGGGCAGTATGTTTCACTTCAGAATTCCTTGATAGTCTTGAGATTTGCTTGATAACACCTACAGTACATTCAAGACAAGGCTGCCCACACAAACCCAGTTTACACTGTCATCTACAGTTACTCTAATCTTAGAAAACCAAGATACACAAGCTGCTGCAAGATTACAGAGAGTACACGCAGTGTTAGTAAGTATTCTTCAATATTTATGTACAGGCACTAGTTCTTTGCAGGGTTTAAGTCATATCGTTTGCTATAGAGTGCACACACTTTCAAGCCAGAATGTCACAGCTAAAAATGTAATCAGATTTACTGTTGGTTTATTATAAAATATATGTCACATATTATTAACAAGATATCAAAGTTGATGTGCAGCAGCAAGTATGTGCCTACAGATTTCCTGTTGGTCATAAACTAACACTGAGAAGGATGAAGCCTCACTCTAGCAAACTTCTACCATGTAATGAGGCAGTTTGTATTCCTACATTTACCCATACATGCCATTCCATTTTGCATTTTACATTTAAAACATCTCTTGGAGTGACTGAAGCTTAAATACTCCCAAACTATGGACAGAATCACTAGACGCAGTCCAGGAACATTTTGTAGACAATAATGATTTTGTTCTTGTTTCCACCTCAGTGCAAATTACTTTACGTTACTTTACAGACCATTGAATTGTAATATTTAAACCAAAACTACGGCACTTATTGGTTGTGTGATTTGGTCTGGGTCAAGAGCAATTACAAACATAATGATGGAAAACTTTTGGCACGATGTTTTCTCTTAGACCTAACCTTAACCACCTAACTAACTAACTAACTAACTAACTAAGAAATGTACTGTATGTCCCACATCACCGTGGAATTGTTAAGTGAAAGTGAAATCAAAGACTATTGTTACTTGATGCTGTCTTGCCTTAGCCTCATTTCAGACTGGCTTATCCTCCCAATCCACAGTTCTGCTCCATCTTGATGAGGGGAAAGTTTACTCAAGATATCTGTCTGTCAAACTCAATTCTTGAGTGAATTATTCTGTATAAAATGTTAAACGTATATAGTGAAAATGAACCAATTACATTTAGTCAGCTAATCTATTACAATGCAAATTTGAGATACTTTTACTTGAGTTAACTGTGTTTCCTATTGGTATAAAATAATATATATTGGTATAAAAGCTTTTCATTATCATTAAATAATAAAAAAAAGGTTAATATTTATTATATATAAGAATCAACAGCAACATTCCTTTGTATAAACACTTCTGAGTTGCATATACATGTACACATACGGCTGTCAGAAGGTTTTATATGAACTTCTTCTTGGTTAAAAAATAACTGACCGGGTCAAATAAAACATTGCTAGCCTTGTTCCACTAGATGTAAGTAAGTAATGTGATTGAGCTGACATTACATTAAACAGTGCTAGTTTAGGCGCTGTTTCACGGACACTGGGGGCAGCACTGACCCCATGTTATCATGTTAGAAAAAGGGACGAAGAAGTTAACCATACTAAGGAGAGATTTATACGTTATTGTTGTTGTTGTAAGTATTTTCAAAAAGTATATTTTGTGTTTTTACAACAAATGCCTTCAAAAATGGGGATAAATATGTGAGTTAAACAGCTAATATAGAGCAGCAAACACTTAAATAAAAATGGCTTGTATTAACTCTTCTTAAACCTTAATCTTATTTGCAGTACTTGTAAGACGTCTTTCATTATGGTTCTTGTAGCACCTGACATATTTATTGAAAACAGGTGTTAATTTGGTGATTTTCAACAGGTGAACAGGTGTGTATGGTCTGCTTTGTTTGAAGGAATTACTTTGAACGTCTTGTGAAATATGTAGGCGTTACTGTTAATGCGACTTAAACTGATAACCATTAAGTTATCACACATGTGGAGAAATCAGCACAGATGTTTGACTGGTAACACACCCACACTGCGACCGCGTGCTTCCGCACAACAGCTGGTCACCTGACTTACACAGCACGCGGAAACGGTAACGTGAGCGTCAAGTATCCAGGTCTACCAGATCTCCAAAGTAGTGGGGCTTCATCCATAAACGTCATTTAACGTTGATAACCACAGTGCGTTTAACCACTTTGGACATCAACTGAGACAGATTAGCTGGACAACGCAGTCACCCGCTGGAGAGAGTTATGGCAGACAACGAGTCGTTGGTCGCTTTGAATGGGACACAAGTAAGTTTGTTTTGGAAACTTTCTGCTGGACTTTGCCACACGCACACTTAGTGCGACGCCGAACACCTAACAGTGGCTTGTTTTACCGGTGCTAAATGTGTAGGGGTTCTGTTTTTCATTGTGCATAAACACGTGTCATGTGACACACAGCAGATAACGACACCGTTGTGACTTCCAGTTCAGCGCTTCCGTCCCGCAGCTTCACTGCGGAGAGTACTGCCTCCAAGTTGCAGCAGCAATATGTGTAGCAATAGTGCAGGTTAGAATGATGAAACTGTTGAGTGTCACGCAATCTGAGTCTGACAATAGGTTTCCTGCTGCATCATACATAATATTCTGTATCATTCAGAATAAATTCTCCTGAACTGAACTTGCTGAAACTGTGACCTCCTACTGCTCAACAACAGCAACTTTTGATTATATTAATGACTGTGGACATTGTGCAATGTTGTTTCTATGGGTACGTGTGTGTGCATGTGTGAGTTAGAGGAATTTGGAAATGCAGAGGAAGTCTGTTTAAGTAATATTTATTATCCACGATGCACTGCAAATTTCGTTGTACGAGGTGCAATGACAATAAAGGTGAATTGACGAATTGAATAAATTCAAATGTAGGTCCCAAATCATTTTTAATCCTGAAGCCATGTCATTTTGCTGTGCTATTATATTATTGCTACTTATCTCATGGTTATTTCTCTGTTTGTGTCTTTTATTCTTAAAGATTTCATACATCGGACATGACTGTAAGGAAATTCCAGGCTTCCTTGGGAACAAATATGGCCAGTTTGCAAAGAGGCTGGATCTGAGCTTCAATCTGCTCAGGTAGGTGAGAAACATGCAATCACCTGGATGCACGTGCTGTCTGGCTCTGTCTTTCCGCACCTCTCTGTCTTGTTACTGGGAGACGCGCATCTTTACATTAGATGCACTTGAATGTGTGCCCTCTGTCTGTAGGTAGTCAGAGTGTCATTAGTATATCAAAGAGTCAAAAGAGTGTTAAAGCTGGGCTAGTGCCACACTAAGGCAGGATAAAAGGTGAGATCGATAGATGTGACATGCTAAGTCGGGGGCAAATAGAAGATTCTTCTTTCAGGGCGTGAAGGAGCACCTCATGGTAGCTGCTTCAGAGGAGGCTGCCATTTCAACAGCAGGACTAGCATAAGTGATCTGGCAGGTAAATGAAAGAAAGTGATGGTTATAAGCTGCTTTTGTTTCTGAACCCTTCTCCGTGAATCCGGCTCAATAGAGGCAATTTCTTTTGTAATTGTTGTCTTGAGGCAGTTGTCTGTGGTGTGATATGAAGCCTTCAATTGAACTGTTAAATATGTAGGCATATATATGGTAAGCAACTGAACTGAAAGCTGAGCAAGTGAGAACGGTTGCAATGGATTTTAAGAGTGGAACATCCTAAAATACAATTTTTTACAGGCTTTTACAGTCATAAGAGTCTCATTAACCCGCCAGGACAACCTTTTGTCTCTGGGAACTGAGATATTATCGTTCATTATCTGATCCACTGAGTTAGTTTGTTGCCTTTGTCATCAATGATATAGTACTCTATTTCATGTGGGACAACAAGTATTACCTGTAGTTTCTATGAACCATTATTGTGTCTTCATTTGCACCTCATTATGCAAACTTATTTATGGACATACGGGAGAATAGGAACATTTTTTCCAACAATCCTTTTCATTGTGTTCTTCAAAACACTTGACTATATCCCTTATACAGCTTCAAAGGAAAGGATACTTAACTGAACACTGTAGAACCTAATGGTCTAAGTGAAGTTGTCATCATGACGTAAGTAGAGTAAGTAAGACAGATAGAGACAGATACAGATATGATTTTGATTTTAGGCAATGTTTGGCCTAGTGGGTACAGCTTAGGTTTATGTTGTTATGTCAGGACAAGGTTGTACAATTTCCCCATGGGATTAATAAAGTATCAATTATTATTATTATTATTATTATTATTATTACAAGTCAGCCTAAGAAGGCCACCACGAGAAATGTAATGCTTGCAGAATTGTAGTCATGTACTGTACATCAATAAGTGAAGATGATCTAGATATCTTTGTGTGTAATGGAATACCTACTCTACGAATTGGTTTCAAATTTAGTCTATTCATGTGTTATTTTTCTCTACTTAGATAAAGTATTGTACCTTAAGTAGAGAAAAACAACACATGAATAGCTATATTGATCGGCCACCGATCAGTATCGGCCAATGTCTGTGAAAAAGGCGATCAATTCCTTTCATTGCCGATCACCTGTAGCTCATATTTTGCAGCCTGCAGAGGTCTTGTGTGCAGTGTACTGTCCCTCTCCCCCTTTCCTTCACACTGTGCAGGCGCACGGCGGCAAACGATAAACAAACGTCTGCCGTGTGGAACTTTTACACTGTCTGTGAGAGTGATGTAAAGTTTGCATCC